>RJVU01075544.1:5985545-6015242 GCA_003731715.1 Anabarilius grahami | reverse complement strand
ATGTTACTGTGTGTGCACGTGTTTATGTGTGCTTTTGGGGTGGGGTGGGGTGTTACTTGATGATTTAGAGATTTATTTGCAAGGCAGGTCAAAAGTGCAGTATACAAATGTGAGCCATGCATCCCCTGAGAGAAAAAAACAGAAGGAGAGAAGGAACCAATGAACCTGACTAGCTCTTACATCTAGATTGTACTATCACATCTGAGTCTCTCTCAGAACTACAAAAATAACCGTCTACCTACATATCTGTCTCTCTCCTCCCAGAGTGCATGTTGAAGGAATAGCGTCTCATGCCAAAACCCCTCCCACCATGGAGCTGAAATAGGTCACAGGAAGTCAGCCCTGAGGCGGAACATGGGAGCCATGAGCAGAAGTGATGGGCTGAGAGACGTGTGACACAACCGACCCTGCCCTTCTAGGAGACGTGATGAATTCTTAAACTGTGTGCTACTGTAGATTACAGATCGTAAAGGTGAAACGACACAGTGTTTCACAATTCAGAAGTTAAGTAGCTTGTAAATTCAAGGAATGCTTGAATATGTATTTTAAAACAGGCATACTGTAAGTTCTTTTACTAGGTGGTGGGAAAAAAGCCAATAGATATGAATAGAGAGAGGACAGGATGGTTACAGGCCTTTTAAAAGATTTACAGCCTCAAGAGAAGAGAGCAAAAGAGAGAAAAAAAAATGGAGTTACAGCGATCAGCCCCAAGGGATGCTGTTTTCCACGTGTCTAAAACACACTGCTCAAACTGTGACATATGGTTAACACATGCACTCACTCACACGGTTTAAAAGGTACACTGGCCGATGTTCCTCTTCCTGTCTTACGCACAGCACTGCATACTCAATGTTTTTAATGTTTTAAGGAGTAACAGAGTCAAATTAAACATAGGGATGGATCAAGATGGTGATTTGGGTTGCACGATTCGGGGAAAAAATGTAATTGCAATTTTTCTGATAAATTGATTTTAAAATGTAACAATTTTATATTACAGTAAAACTATAAAAAGTATAATACTAACATTTATGGCTTCTTCATTTTCAAACCGTAAATCATTAAGTTTTTATTTTGGCATAGAACCTCAGGGAGCAAACAGTCGGTTTATAAGCGCTTCTTATTACAAGTTTGGGAAGATGGTTGGCACATGTTGCATTCCCAAATGCTCATTATGAACGGCCCAAATTCAGAGCAGATGCAAAGATGAGTTCGTGTGGAGCAGCATTTTCTGTCAACTGAACTGCCCTGAGACACTGGAAACACTGGGACAAAAATAAATAAATAAATAAATAAAATAAAAACAGATCTGTGCATTAAGAAATTTGGTACAGAAACACCAAACTTGGTACAGAAACACCAAACTTGGTACAGAGAAGTGTGAAATTTTACTGGCATTGGTATCGACTACTGAAATTTTGGTATCCTAACCAAACCAAACCAAATATTGGTCCATTTTGCTCCCCTCTAAGTTCATGTTTCTAGCTGACTAATGAATTTTTGCACACCGAATGACTTTTCTGAGGTAAATGTGACGTTATGTGATATTGTTTACAAGCTGTTTTACTGACATCTATCTGTGGTGGAAACAGTAATTGAGTGATTACATGAGACATGATACAGTTTTCGTTAAGTTGTACTGTATCTTTTAACATACCTTCTGATGTTCATGTTTATTTCGTGCTGTAACAAGTAGTAAAGCGGAAGAGATGATCGTTTCACATATGTTTCGCGCTGCTGCTTCGCTTGAACTGGAGCGCTACAGCGATCTGTCACGCCACATTAAAGAGGGCCAAAGAAAATTGCGGCAGCTCGAGAGATGTCTATGGTCTTTCCGAAAAGCGACTAGTTTGCAAGTATGATACATATACCAAGGTTTAACAAATTATAAAATATTTAGCCTTCCCAAAGTGATGTTTCTCCCAATCCAGCCCTCGACCTGTCCTGGCACCCCTGATAAATCGTTCAGAAATGACTGGACATGACTGTGAACTAGCTTACAGGGTTTCCTTAGCAGACTAGTCAACTAGTCGTTCTGACGACCTACTGACTTGACTTGACTTTAAAATACATAGTTTAGCACATCCCACATCAAACACAACATAAACGAGAAAGAAAGAGACACACTTGAGGAATGTCTCCAACAGATCTCTCTCTCTCACTAATTAAACATGATGGAGAGATGTTGTTAGCTTCTCTCACAGCACTTTACAGCTCTATTCCCAGAACGGAGACACAATCATCTATCTCTCCCTTCACCCGTCTAATTAAACTACACACTGCTGCTAAACACACACACACACACACACACACACACAGTCTATATTGTTTTAAAGGAGCGATTCTTCACTTCATTTTCTGCACCATGAGTGCTGCTTTTTTAAGATGCTCTGACAAGTTATAAGAAGTCTGACTTTTAATAACAGGTCTCGAGACTCCTGCGTCCTACTTCCTTCCATTCAGACAGTGTTAACCCTGTACATTCAGTGAATGACTTTAAATCTAGACTATCAATGATTCTAATATTTAATGAGGATAAATCTGATAGAGATCAGTGTTTTTCCAGAGCCTCAGGTGGATCAGATGCACTGAACATACTGCTGCCTTCAGGCTGTTCTCTAGACAACCTAGATAGCAAGCTAACACTCTCACTTGCTCATTCTCTTTTTTCCTTACTTTGTACACTTTGCAGGCTTTGAGAATCGGTGCGTAGACCACAGATTAAAAGAGATTTATTGTGCTATATTTGATCTGTAATCTTTTACAGGACACAGAGCAGAACAGGAAGAATAAGCTATAGTTTTCTTTGACTCATTCTCAGATGGCTAGTGGACTGTTCGTGTGAGCATCTAATGGATATCGCACAACAAGGAGGACAAGAGAAGGCTGGAATCACTATTTGTAATCCAATTGCCTGGCTTTATGCAATTTTTACAGGTCACAAGTTTCAACATTCTGTGAGGAAACAAAGTTGCATTTGGAAATTTTCAGGCTGGTACCGTTAAAAAGTTTAAAAGATCTAAAGTGACAGTAAAGGCATTTATAATGTTACAAAAGATTTCTAGTTCAAATAAAAGCTGTTCTTTGAAACTTTCTATTCATATAAAAAAAATAATAATAATAATAATAAAAAAAATCAGTTTCCACTAAAATATTTAGCAGCACAACTGTTCTCAAAATTGATAATAAATAATAACTATGCATGTTATTTTATATTTGATTATTCAACTTCTGTGGTATTTTTACTTGAATACTACTGTACAGATCTACCTTAAAAAATACACAGCATTGTTTAATTTGTATCTTTATTCTATTGTATTTATTTATGCCACTGCTTCAAATGTGTTTATTCAATCTATTTTTATTACTGACCGACTATCGACTGTGGTATCGAGTATCATGTACTTTTGGTGGTATCAGTACCAACTACTAGATTTTTGGTATCGTGACATCCCTAGTGCTTAACAGACTTTATACCGATCAAAAGTCTGGCTTTGAGACTAGGGATCATCTGAGGGTGGTGGGCCTCTGTACAGTGTGACTTATTTGCTGAGGGAATGCTTTGTGTACTCACCGCTCTGCCACTGTCCTCATATTCGATCTTGAGGTTGCTCATGGCTTTAATGATGGCCATGATGGACTGTATGGTGTTACTGTAGACCACCGCTCGATACTGCTTGCACTCTTCCTCCGAGTAGCCATCCTCATGAATAATCCTGCAAAACGGACACATAGATGATCAATCGATCAGTTTTGTACAGTATATTTAGCCATTGATGAAAAGTGACAGAAAAACTTTTATATTGTTACAAAAAAAAATTAAAAAAAACTTTCTATTTATAATCCTGAAAAAATGTATCATGGTTTCCACAAAAGTATTAAGCTTTTTCAAGGTTTTCAACATTGATAATAATAAGAAATGTTTCTTGAACAGCAAATTAGCATATTAGAATGATTTCTGAAGGATCGTGTAACACTGAAGAATGGAGTAAGGATGATGAAAATTCAGCTTTGCATGAAAGAAAAAAATTAAATAATCAACATATATATTAAAATAGTTATTTTGAATTGTAATAATATTTCACAATTACACAATTCTCTCTGATATAACTAAGCACAACTAGTTTCTTGAGTCATTTAATAATAATGTAATTCTATTATAACAGAATGAATGTTGCTATTGTGCCCCAGATCAGAGTGCGTGCGTGTCAGGATGCATTCAGTAATGAGATGAAGTAGTAAACATTTTCCATCAGAGTGATTAGAGTGTAAAACTGATTTGGGAAACAGAGGCGTAAGAAGAGCACCAGAGGTCAAGGTCAGATAAACAGCATTAACTGCTGCCAGGGGCCTGACTACACGCACACCCCCACATCCACAGCTTCTTATGGGAGTGTGAGATAAGATGACATGTAAGCTGACAGCATTTCTAGCCATTAGTGTTATGTTTGTAACGTTTATTTAATCATTTGATGCCAAAAATTGCTGTCTAGGTAGGCAACTTGCTCAGTTTTGAGACATAACCTCTATCTGTAAGACCTGAAAATACTCTTCTCAAGTACGCCAATAAGGCAAACACAATTTCATGTATTATTATCAATACATGATCATTATCAATATCATTGTCACAAGGGGTGTTATAGCATATTCTTCTTCTACAATCATTTTTCTGTTATGGTGAAAATAACGTTCTGAGCAACTTACACTAATTAAAGTTGGCATGATAGAAATTCACCCTATATATTGTTAAAAGGCATGTTATTGATCTTATTGTGAGTGATTTATCCATGCCTGCATTTAATTTAAATTCAAAATGTTATAACTCGATCTTTCAGTTAAATGACACACTACTCTGGTGATGCATGTCAGATTTCTCCAATAATTTTGTCCGCATAAACCCGTTCCCTTTCTTAAAATCGACCTCAAGCTTGCATTCAGATCTGCGTCCATCCAATCAACAACCGGTAGATTGAATAAAGACCCCGGCCAACATTTTTTCTTTTCAATAATCAATTTCACTTGGATGTACGTCACAATACCAAAGAAAAGATCTGTTGCTACTTTTGGAATATTGCAACTTTAAACTTGTCTAGCTATCTGAATAATAGGGCCGCTCGATTAATCGAAATTAACCCGAAATCATGCTTAACATGTTTATTCCAATTCACTTCATAATATCAGTCGAGTGTTTGAAATAACATTCTTCTGTAAGATGATGTGGCTTCTTACACAGAACAAGGCACACAGCATATTATTTCATAGTATTCTATACAGTGATAAAGGCTATGTCAATTAGCATTGCATTATAAATATACTTTATTATCATGAAAATACCCGAGAAGGCTTGAAAAACTCCGATAAACCATATATTGTCATAGTCGTGTGTTTATTAGTCATGTTTAATCAATCAAAGTGTTTCATTCTTCTGTTTATTCAGCTACAGCGGATTTCCTG
Source organism: Anabarilius grahami (assembly GCA_003731715.1). Classification (NCBI taxonomy): domain Eukaryota; kingdom Metazoa; phylum Chordata; class Actinopteri; order Cypriniformes; family Xenocyprididae; genus Anabarilius; species Anabarilius grahami. The sequence goes on along the minus strand of RJVU01075544.1, from coordinate 6,009,791 downwards.
GAACTGCGTGCTTTATCTTTCTTGTTCGGGGCATATTTGAGAGCGCCCTCTGGCTTTCAGATGGAGCAGCAAAAAATAAATAAAAATCTGCAGCCAATTGCCAAATCGCATGCGGTTTAATTTCGATTAATCGAGCAGCCCTACTGAATAACAACACGTTCAATTAACTAGCCAGCGGTCTTAGAACTGATTCATTGAAGCTGTGAAAATTAACTGATTCACTGAAATGAATGATTCTAAACTAGAGCTCTGGGGTTTGTGCACGAGTATGTGCACTTTGAGTTAATTAATCTGAGAAAGGGCAAAAAAAAAACTCCCAATGTGCCATGTGAACGAATGCGTGCACGCATTTGAGAGAGTTATTTTCTTTTTTAACATTTTCTCACTGTAGAGTTGCAGCTGTTCCCTCTCATATCATCCACATCAACATCAACAGCTGGCACATGTCTGAAAGAGAGCAAGAGAATTTGAGGAGAGAAAATTGTCGTTCACTCACTTCATCTGTTTTACGATGGTGCTCTTCCCCGATTCTCCAGCACCTGTGACAGAAACACAAAACAAACAGGGTTAAAAAAAACACTCACACACATTTCATCTTGCAGACAGGAAAGCAAGCACACAGTCAGTGTTTTTTCCCTCCGTCTAGTCAGAGTATTAGCACTAATGCCTACCCTGTATATGTGTGTGTGTGTGTGTGTGTAGCCTGTACTTCCAGTAACTTAAGTATTGCTGACTTAGCTGTCGATCTTTAGCATTCCATTCTCTCACAGACCTGGTGTTTATCAAGTTTGGCCTTTAATGGAGATGTCTGAGTGCTTCACAAACAGGAAACGAGGTCTTATCAGCGTAATTTCCACAGGCCTGTAGGGGCATGCTACTCATTTGACATCTAACTCCCTCATTTGAACATTATATAAACACACAAAACATAACGGCCATACGCTAGAATCAACAAGCTCCCACAAGCACCTTCTAATATCTCAAAAACAAACATGCACACATCAGACCGACGCATCTGATGTGGATTGGCACATTTGCGCTGCGGGGAACAAGTTTGTCTCACATGACATGCAGCTCTGAGATGCAGCACTGCCCCCAGCCATCAGTCTGAGACCCTCTTACATAACTCTAAATGGCTTATGCTCCAATACGAGCGGAAAACTATATAATGCTGCCCTCAAACTCCAATGAAATAGTATCCGAAGATAATGAAGAGATGTGTGAGAGCGTGTGTGGTAGTATCTCAAAAGATGTCCTACTGAGTTTAAAAATCCTGGTGTTAGCACACCTGTCAACGTGGCACACGTTTACACCCACTTTTTCTATGTGAAGAGACAACTTCACACTTGAGCAGCTGGTGTCAACACCTAAAACATGCAAAATCAGATCTCCCACTACAGAGACGGCAGCCATTCAAACTTCAGTCACACATCAGTTTGCGGCTTTCATTTGAAAGACTTTTGCTGCTACTGCACGTTTAGAAAGTTAGCATTAAAGGGTCATGAAACCATGAAATACATTTTGTGAGATAACAGATATGTACAGTTTGCACATCGCTGAAAACAATTAGGAATGCAACTAACGATTATTTTGATAATCGATTAGTTGGTTGATTATTTATTCGATTGATCCGATTTTCTTTTTTATTTCCTATCTGTTCCTACTCTGTTTCCTCCACTATTTTTAACGATTATCAGTTTTATCGATTAGTTGTTGCAGCCCTAAAAACAATGATATCACTCATTATGTTGATTATTAAGGGGAAGTAATTGCTTAGTTTTTTGTTTCTTTAAAGCCATTTCTTCTGGTTTAAAAAGAAAAATTGAACTAACATTACAAAATGTAAGCTGTATGTTTTGGAGTGGTGACTGGCTGGATAATATGCATCTACTTCATCACTTTCTGAGCTTTTCTCTGAATTATTCATGAGAATGAACTCTTTCAGACCAATCACTGCACTGTATTACTCATGAGATTGCATTACAGCAGAGAATACAAATTATTCCAAACAAAGTGCTGCACAATAGAGGTTTACTGTAAATATTGTAGATATCCTACTGTACAATAGTAATATATTAAATAGGTCCCTACAATAAAAATAACTACAAAGTTTTAACAATTGTTATAATTCTATCTGTAACTATAATGACACAGAGGAATGATATCGACAAATAAAAACATTTACAACCAATCAAAATCCACAGCTTTAAAGAGCTCAAGCATTTAAAGCAGCAGGCGACATAACTGAAGTTGGCACATATAATAAACAAAGTTATGGTGCATTGGTGTGGATGCTAATAGAGTTGTCATTATAATTATCTAAATAGTTATGATTCTTGTTTACTTTTTTCAAAAAAAACAAAAAAGAAAGAAAAACATTTCTTTAATCTGACTTTTGATGAGTATTTAAGTATAAGTATTTAATCATGAGTATTTAAAAAGCTTAATAAAAAAAATCGAACACAAATGCAAGCTGTGTGAACTCCTATTGTGCTCAATCCCTTAGAGGACAGAGAGGAGACGGGACAGCCCACATGGGAAAATAATGCCTGTATGACTCAACACATCTATTGTGTATTAACATTCGCACAACTAGTGTTTATGCACCTGCAGGATGTGGCCGTGTATGTTTTAGTTATTGTCTGTGAATAAAACATCAGGCATTGGACACTTCCACGGAATACGTTTTAAACCATAACAAAAGACAAAGGTCATCGTATAAGCAGCACTCAACCGAACAGAAGCTGTGTGATGGATTTCCTGCAAAACTCTTAAATGAGCTACACACTGAAGCATGCTACATCTCTCCGATTTATCCAATTACGGTTATAGATCCTTTGTAGGGTCTCAGAACTGAAATTCGTGTGCCATCTCCCATATAACTAATTTTAAACATTATCAGTGACTTCACCAGGACAGCAATAGTTTTCTTCCTGTTTCGAAGAACATTTATTACACTATGGGCTGGATTTTCAGCAAACTAGCAAATAAACCCAACCTGTTTTCACTTGCAGTAGTTTTTCCAGAAGAATTTAAAAACAAATGTGGTAAAGACATTAATATCCACAATTTATCAGTATCGCCATAACCTGAAAATAATTACCAGAAAGAAAGAAAAAAACAGCAGGATTTGCATTTTTTAGGGATGCACGATAATTAATTTCACATTATGGCGATTCAAATAAATTATATTAAAATATTTTAAAATACATTTTAAATAAATCAAAAATAAAAGTATACAGTATAAAAAATTATTAAGTGAGCATCAGATTAAAACAAAGTTGCAAAAAGAGAAGAAATTAGATGCACAATTAGATAAATTAATAATAATAATAAAACTCTACCAAAAATATTAGCCATTTTATGTTCACTTTAAACCCAGACAAACTCAAGACCTCCACATGTGTGCAAATGGCCTGGTATCAGGTGTTGTTTTTGCTGTCCCAACACCTCAATCAATGCATCACAAGGTTGCAGTACCTCAGATCTGAGGGAAAGCGTGGACATGTGAATGACAGCATGGGCTACGCTAATAAGAGGTGCATCAATACAGTACAGCGATGTGCCAGTGAGCTCAGGTGTCTACTTCTGATCTGGGTCCAGTGTGTCTGGCTGAGGTTCACTGAGATTTAATGGTCATTATGGTCTGAGGCACACAGATTCACAGTAGAGACAAGAATAATTTGGTTTTGTTGCTGCAGCTGCGACCCAGGTTACAACAGTAAGCATCTGTCTCCGTCTGTCCACTCTGCTTGTCTTATTTTCTAGGTTGGTCTTCACCTAACCAGTTTTATGGTCTCTCAACTGCATTATGAAATCATAAGCAAGTAATTTACTTATTTAAATTGCTAAGATCCATCTAATTACGTACAAACAGACCTAACTTCTTGCTCTCTTGCTCTCACTTCATTTGTCCTTTGGGTTTTTGTATTCATTGCTCTAGCAGCTCGCAGTTCTCCGCTCTTAGTGGCACAGTTGCTAGGCATTAGCTCCTTTCTGCTCAAATTCTGGGAATCTCCAGGCCTTCACAAGCAGAGCGTGATCTCTCTGACTGTTCACTTAATAAATTCATCTCCCTCTTCTTTCTCTTCTGCTCTCTGCGGTCCACAGGCTAGTCTAATAACAATGATGGACTAATAATCTGATCTGAAGGGAGCCTTTATACATACATTCAAAAAAATATACAGTAAATTTGGGTAGTTAATAAAAACCTGCACATGTGCTTTTTTATTTTTTTGCTTAAAAAAAAAAAAATCAGCATCAAGAAATTAGGTTAAAATAAATATGAACATGTCAAAGCTGTTAAAGGCACAATATGTAAGATTTTTGGATTAAAATATCCAAAAACCACTAGAACAAAGTTATATATTTTGTTGACATTTTGTGTATCCTAAATGTTTCCAAGAATGTTAAAATCCAGAGAAATAAGCAATTTTAAACAGGACACGGACCGTGTCTGTGTGTCGCCTATCAATGACATCATTCCCGTGTTACCCTCGGTTTCTGGTTTTATTTTCTAGAAACCATGGAAACACCAAAGACGCTTTAATATATTACATGTTTTATTAGACAGGTGAGCAACTGTTTGTATGGATACTAGGGCTGGACGATTATGGCCTAAAATCAAAATCTCGATTAATTGAACATTTTACCTCGATTACGATTAACGAACGATTATTTTGCTTCTGGGTTCTTTTGTTGTTTTTTTGCCCTCATAGTTCACTGACAAGGTTTGTACTGTAAGATTGACTATTAAAGGTGGGATATTTTTTCCTATTGAAAGAGCGATCTGACATCATAGCTCACTATCAGCAGTTATTTTATCTATGTTCGTAATATTTCTTACAGATTTCTGCTCTTTGTAAATCAGATAAAGATAAATTAGCACAGTACCAGTACGAATGATTGCGTGTGTGAATTAGTCATACCGTCTCTCAATTAATTGTGAAGCTGTGGGTTGTAAATAGTTCCTTCAATTGTAGAAAAATATATGCTATAAGTTGAGTTTCTAAGCTATTTTATTGATAAATCACAGGACAGCGCTAACAACTAGTTTCTGCGTTCCTCTCTGTGGGCGCGATCTTCACGTTTTGCGCAGCTACTGTTTGTATGAGTGTTCGTGCCACAATGCAGCTGCGCGAGCGCGGCAACTCGATATAATAATACACATCCGATCGTCTAATCGCTTGAATGTCCAAACCATAAAACAAATACAACTGAACTGACAAAGTTTAGTGAAGACGCAAGGCTCACCGCTCGCGCGCCATCACTATGTGTTGAACCGGCGTTCACCTCCGTGTTGCTTTTATGCCACTGACTGGACGGGGCAGAGTCATGTGGCTACACAAGCGGTGATATGTTTTTAAGAGGGAAGTATTAACAGAATTAAATCCGAAATAACCGACATGGGAAAATTACGTCGGTTAGAGGTTCTGAATTTCGGTTTCGATTACTTTGATTAATCGTCCAGCCCTAATGGATACATTAATTGACAGAAAACTAATCCTGTTATATAGCTCAACGCAGCAAGTCTTATTGTTTAAATCTCGTTTACTTGATTTACAGAGAGTACCATGTTTTACCATGCCTAATATCGATCTAGCTTACTGCAGTGTGCAACAAGTGTCTCATAGTAGCCGTCGAACGAGCACAGAGTAGCACTATAACAACTTTCAACACACAAACGAATCTAATAATAAACAGCATTGTTACTCCACATACAGCTCTCGAGATGTGTGTTGCGCTCGTCTTTCATTAGGAATCACTCCAGCGGCTTTGTTTCTGCTCACACAGCTCTCAGCCCTGCTCTGCTTCATACTACAGTAACATCAATAATGTCAACCATAAATTTGATTTATGCCGAATGAGTCCGTTCCCAAATCTTTTCCACCAGCTGTAGACGTGAAGACAACACCTTTCATGATTCTACGAAATCAAGGCGTCATCAAGCTACGTCTTTGATTTGAATAAGCGGCCTCTAGCGGTGAAAATTTACACATTGTGCCTTATAAATAAATATACAAACCACCACAAAAATTGACCACTTCCAGAGGTGGTTGAAAACACATTCGACCGGATTGTTTTCGTAGTGTAGACACTCATGTGGTCAAATGCTTTTGAACAACTCTCCGCCTACTGACCTAACGCGTAAACATTATGGGAAGAGCGCTAGCCAGATGGGATTTAAACTTTGTTGGCTGCTGACCCAAGTTTGGTCTGAAGATGAAAACGTACCAAGCACAATGTTCTCTCACCATTCCTGATTACTAACATTCACTCACCACGTTCGGTGCGGACTTGCGACTGTCAGAGCAGAAACGAAAGCTGATGCTCTCCGTGTGTTTTTCCGTCGTCTCCGGGCAAGTTCATATGTAAATTGCGTGAGCTTATTTTGTCCATCTGATCGAAAGATCTGAAAAAAAAACGTTCATTTACCCACCCGGCCATAGACCCGCCCCTCGAAGAAATCAGGACAGAATTGGTCAAAAGTGGACAAAAGAGACGGCTTAAAATACCAGGTAAGTAAAGGGGTATGTGTGACCCTTGTCTACTTGTGATCCGATCGACCAAAACGCATCTTGATATCAACAGGGCCATAGTCTGAGCATCCATTAAACAAGACGCAAATGACTGTCCTGTTATTGAACTACAAGCCTGAGAGCTGAGACACAAAACAAGCAATTTCCATTCGGTTTTGTCAGTGCAGAGTGATGTTAAATGAACAAAAAGTCTTACTAAAAATGAGCTGTGAACTCTGCTTGCACTCGATGTTAGTTAACCATTTCATCACAGGAGGCCTGTGACTATAAATTAGCAAACAAAAAGCAAGCAATTTAAGAATTATGTACTATTTGACAATCTATATGACCACCCTGACAAACACATATACACACTCACAAACCGAATACTTTGGATTAATGAAGCGATGGTTTAATAAGTGCTGATCATTCTTGCAGTGCCTCTTGGGCCATTTGAAATGTTACACGCCTGCTAAAACAACCTCTGGATAATGAATCGGCAATGACAGAGCTTTTCTGAAAACAGTCAAACACTTCTGGTGTGGCTCACCCTGATCAATGCACCAGAGACTAGACCACAGACTGATGATGCCCCGCAGATGGGCGAGTGTAATTGTTTTTATGCCCCCGTTTATATCTAGTAAATGGATAAAACTGTCAGCTGTTTATTGGGCTGTCTGAAAAATTTATTTGTCTGCTTATTTTATAGCTTTAATTTTTTCCCCAAGGTTGGTTTATTGCCCTGTGGTCATATCGATAGAGTTTAGAAATGTTGTTCTGAACCAGAGTGAGATGAAAGTTCAAATGTGTCACACATTTGTTTCGTGGTTTCACAAGCTATTGCACACATTTGTAATACTTGAAACTCCAACACACACCATCCTTTGGTGACGTAGTGAGGAGTTTGTGTATTCAGTAAATAAGCTTTTATTGGTCTGTGGGTGAGACACCTTCAGAACGGCTGCACCTGCTTGTCAACTGTAACACACACTAGCTCTTTTCAAAAACCTAGTGAGCAACTTAGAAGGCTGCCTATGTAGACAGCACCCTGAAATAGTGACTGAATTGGAATCATCTACACAGGCTGCATCACCAAAATAGCGTAACTGATGTCAATGGAGTTTGATGTTAATATGTTGCTAAGAACAGAATACTCTAAGAAGGATAAGAAGGGTAAAAAATAAATATCTAGCACTCAAATATTGGGTAAAATTATTACTGATACTTGTCAATAATACTGTTCAAAAGTTTGGGGTCAGTAAGATCTTTTTAGCAAAATGACAGAAAAGATTTTTACATTGTTACAAAAAAAAATTCAAAAGGATTTTATAGTGCAAACAGTCTAACAGCTAAAACACAAGCAGTCTAAACAGATAAAATAATACAAAATAAAATTGAAATTAAAATAAAATACATTTAAAATAAACCTGTACCTCCACCTGTACAACTCTCATGTGTGACCAAATTTCACGAGATGTGACTAAAAAGCATCTTTTATCAGTCAATGGCTAACTGAGTTAGAGGCAAAAAATAAGTTTAGCACAGATATAATTTCATTGCCTGCTGAGCTTTACATATCGTCGCTTAGCTGAGAGCGCCCTCTGTCGCTTTCTCTCACACAAGAAGTTTTGTGTGCGCCCACATTCGAAGCGTGCATCCAGAAAGCCGCACCTGACAGCACGCAAATACTGAATTAAAGGCGCTCTAAGTGATCCTGGGTGGAGTAACTTTCTGTTGACATTCGAAGTGTTGTCAAACAAAACAGAGGCTAGCTAAACCCTCCCTCCTCCTCCTCCTCCTCCTCACCCTCCCCTCCGTGCTTCCCGAAACAGTCATGAACGCGCATTTAAAATCATTCTTGTCGGTTATTGGCTGGAGCATGTTTATTATGTTTTGTGGTCCAGGCTGCACCAGTTTGTTTTTATTGCCGTTTCTGCGTTTTTTTACAGTGAGTTCAGGGGACAGGCAGCTAGCGGATAGTGAGGAGATGTTTGCTGTATGTGACAAAAAATGCTTTGGCCTAAAAACACGTGACATCACTTAGAGCACCTTTAAGTTCTCTTTCACGTCTTCTTGCGCTTGAACGGACAATTTCACACAAAATTGCCAAAATGCCTGTCGAATATTCTAGCAAATATAGACAGTTATATTTTAAGTGAATGTAAACAGTTGAGAAAGTAAAGGTGTGCGTAACAGTATATTGGATCCGTGCATTAGTCTTAAAGTGACAACAGCCTAATATTCCTGCTTCTGTCTGTGTTTTTAATGTTAATCAAACAACAGACTCATTACAAAAAAAAAAAAATACAAAAAAATAAAAATCACTCAATGCTTTTGACTGAATAACTTTTGTAAATTTAATAAGGATTAATCTATGTTTAATTTATACAGCAGACTATGCAGTGCTATGTTACATTTCATTACTTTATTCAATTTCTGTACCTAATCTATATCTAACTACTGTTACATCTACCTGAAAAACCTGAAGAGCACCGTTTATTTAATTGGCCTTGTAGTTTGATTATTTGACCTTATTTTATTACAGACTGTTTACTTGACTTTAATAGTGTTTGAAATGTATATATTATATTAATAAATGTTTTCATTTGCATTGTTCTTGCGTTCCATGTAAAAAGTCTGGCGAGTAAAATAAAAAATGTACTAGCCAATGGTGACTCGAGCTTCAGTGTATCCGTAGAGGGTTGCTGTAGTGGTTCAGGTGGTCTGAGTTTGATTGCACTGGAACTGTGGCTCGATTCGCGTAAATGTGAAAGCAACTTGGACTTCGGTGCGCACTTGTTTAGGAAGCAAAGTAACCTGCGCATGGGTTTTAACCAATGATGTCATAATTTGTTCATCAAAACATGTAGGGGATGACAGTTTCCCAAATTACCTTGTATACGGGCGAGAGTGAGCGTGCTGACCTTTAGATGATCGTAAATGCACCAAGGTTCGATGGAATTAAGTGAGTGTGAGGCAGTGGGAACAAATCGCACTCAGACTCGACCACAGCAAACGTTCCCCCAAAGAAATATCTCTAAACTTATGTGATGTGAGCGATCTAGAATTTAAAATAACTAAGGAGTTCTGGAAACCACATTAGCACGCACCTAAATCACATCTAAACAGCTTCCACAACATCTCACACGTGTGTATTAGAGGATGTGTGATGTAACATTGGGAAACGCAGAATAGAAACAAAAGACTCTTTCCTCGTCCGGCTCCTAAGATGCCAAAGAGAGTCACGTGGCCATTGTCCCAGAGTCCCGTTTCTTACAGTTTCCACCAAGGGAGGGAAATCCATGCCAGTCCTGTCTGCCTGGGGCCATCCTGCTCCCTATAGCCCTTATGGAGCTACAAATGGTCTGTGTGTGTGTATGTGTGTGTGTGTATCAAAGGGGGTGGAAAGAGACGGACAAAGAGGCTAGTGTTTATGTGGCTCTGGTTGTGTGGACAGCAATGCCACTGTTTACCATCATTTAGGTCACAACAATTACAGCTGAACCAGCCTTACACACACACACACACACACACCCCTGTTAGAGCCTCAACGCCCCAGGCCTCCATCAGCACCGCAAAAATTTTCACTCAAACAGAAGGGAGGCAGAAAACACGGACAGAATATAATAGTGCTTGCATGGGCCCACTGCACTATTAGGCTTATTATGATTGTCATTAAACAGAGATGTTAACAGCCTCTAGTCCACAGCTACATCAATCATTTTGGGTCCTTTTAAAAGTACAGCTCTGAAAGTTTAACAAAGTGCTGTGTCAGATTTTAGAAGCTCAGCAGCAGCAGTAATGAACTCCTAATCAGGCTGTTTTCATGAGACTGAGATAATCGCCATTGAGTTGTTCTATAATTTAGGGTTGTTCGTTTTTTTGTTCCTAGCCTGCGGTCGGTCTTGGCAATCTTGGGCTGCACCAACCGGTCTGGTCTGGTCTGGTCTGATATGACAGGCTGTTCAGATGGTGTGATGTTTAAATATTCCAATTGATTTTTCTACAGGCTTTTATGCTGACTGGCTTTCTCCAGTCTGTTTTCTGTATTACCTTACATGACCACTCTGGAGGAAGTGATGTCAAAACCACAGGAATGGAGAAGTTTAGCCTGTGACATCTCACCAATACTACCATGACCACAAATATCATAATACCCACACTGGTTAGTGGATGAATCTCATGAAGAAAAATGACCAGGTCATACTTGACTCAAAAGAATAAATTTAATTTTAATAATTAACAAAATCATTAAATTCATTATATTATAACTATATTATTCATTCAAATTATATTTTCCATTTTTAGGACAATTAAAACTTAATTCTTAATACTATAATGAAAATCATCCACATTTTTAAAAAATGAAAAGCTGCTAAATGATGTATGATGTATAAACATTAATTTCTATAACTATTTCATATTATAGTACTGAGAGTGAGATTTTGTATTCTTTTTATAGTAATGAGAAAAATGCGCTTAAACTGTCATTTCTAAAATAATGCCATTTTTTTGTTTCCCAGATTTGTTCTTGACAAGTTTCTTGAGATTCAACCTAGTGGGGAAGAGCCGAAGTTCAATTTTTGCCAAATGCAGAGAAATACCAAAAGATGACATATTCATAGTTAACCCTTTGTGGTGAGACAATACAACTTTGGTGTTTTTTTCTGTAACAGTTAAGGTTAGATGTGGGTGGGGAGGAAGCAGGTTCTAGATCAGGGAATAAGGGAACAAAGGGTCTGAGCAAAAAGCATTTCCTCCAAATCCCATAAGGACACAGAGAGAGAGAGAGATATTGCCAAGAGTTCCTCCTGCCTCAAGCACTTCCACGTCTGTGGTCGAACAGAGCCAGAATGCAGGAGGTCCAAACACTGAAAACATTTCCCTAGGAAGAATGATATAATAATTATTGATTATAACTTTACCAGCCAAATAATAATAAATTATTATTATTATTATTATTAATAATTCAGAGATTCATCCAGAATGCTAAATCAATGTCCAGAAGTTTGACAGATTCTGGTCTCATGTTTCTCCTTCCATGGAAGTCTATGCAAGCCTTCAACGAAATAATTTTTAGTGTCCACAAGGTGAAAATTGTAGGTACTTAGAAAAGTAATAGCATACCTCTCCTCAAACAAACCACATGATTTGAGGTATCACGTCCATTGCAAAAACAGTGCAGGACGAGTTATTTGCCAAAGCTGAGTAAGAGTTGAGGATTTGTTCAACGCAAATTTGTCAAAAACGCAGTACTAAGCTAAAGTCAATAACAAAGCAAGAAATCAATAAGACCACAGGCAGTGTCTAGCATGAGCAGTGAGGTAGGGGTTCAAACCGAGGCCTCACGCAGACTTCAAGGAGGCAACTAAGGAAAGAAAAGCTTGAACTACCATGTGTGCGAGTTACACAACAACAACAATGATCAGTTTCATTTAGAAGCGTGACAGTCATTCTCATGACCTGTGACCATGTGTCCACTTCACCACATGCACACTTCAGAAACCCACATCACATGTGCCCTTGACAATCAAATCATAACAATAAGGGGTAAACACTGAAAAGAAGAACTGAAAAGTCAGATTATTCTCCAGCTGGAACATCTGCATCTTCTTCCAGCCCATGGGATGTTTAATTAAAGAACCGCAGGGTTGTCTAATGAGTCTAACAGGTCCAATGAGAGGCGTGTTGATGTAAATAAAGTGCTTAGTTAGAGGTTATGCACAGAGTAATATCTATTAAACACCTGCCTTTGGGCCCTAGGGTATAAGAGAGAGTGTGTACAGTGTGTACACTGGTCTCATTAATCTAGGCAGACAGTAGAAGGACGGAGCTGTGTCTGTGTGTGTCTGTGTGTCTGTGTCTGTGTCTGTGTNGTGTGTGTGTGTGTGTGTGTGTGTGTGTGTGTGTGTGTCTTAAAGCAAGCAAGCAAGCAAGCAAGCAAGCAGTAGCCCAGAGGCCTTGAAGTCTCCTGGCAGACAGCAGATCTCCCCTGAGTTCTCCAGTCTAACTCATCTAAAGAAACCCTCTCTTCACATACAAAAACACATCAGCTGCATCTAAAAGCTTTATATCCCTCAGCGAGGAGCAAAACTCACTGACAACGAAACTCCATCACAAACAAACACATGTTTTTATCCTCCCACTTTTGGTACCAATAGGCTCAGCCACATGCCCACAAATCGTTCAGACGGTTTCATGCCTCTTGCACAAAAAAAGTAAGTGCTTCCTCAAAACTATGTTAATGGATATGGTGGTAGAAGGCTACCAACATTCAGAAACTATAAATACAAAACATAAAATTAAAAATTACCATAGTTCCATTTAAAATCATATTGATTATATAAAAACATTCAGAAAAAAATACAAATGTAGAGACAGACAGACAGACAGACAGACAGACAGACAGACAGACAGATAGATAGATAGATAGATAGATAGATAGATAGATAGATAGATAGATAGATAGATAGATAGATAGATAGATAGATAGATAGATAGACAGACAGACGGTCAGACAGACGGACGGACGGACAAACAGGCGGTCTGATAGACAGACAGATGGTCTGACAGACAGACAAACAGATAGATAATTTTCACAAATCAAAGCAAGCAACACACTGAATTAAAATTAAATAGTATTTTCTTGTAAAACAAACTCCAATTAACTTAAAAAAAATTTACAGTGTACATTAAGAAATTATTTAAGAATTTTATTAAAAATTATATTAATTCACATTCACAAAGTTACTATAGTAAATATTACTACAATAGTGTATTTTAAGTCTTACATTGTGTTAAGGTCATAATCTATTTCAGATAAATCTGCCCATAAATGGCATATAAAAAGAAAACAAACTGTGGTTGGTCACTTTATATGATGGTTTATCAGTTGTTCCTGTCAAAAGGCTGGCTACCCAACACTACCCTCAGTGTCAGCCCTCCTCTGCTTGGCAACCATGAAAGCTGCAGTGCTGTTTGTGCTGATCGATACGTAAATGACAGTAAAAGGTTGGAGACTGCATCCTGTGCACTGGCAGAGGGATCAGAAAGAGTTGCCGTTAATAGGCAAAGTGTCAGACCAGGGTAGACTAAACGACTTCTAGGTCTGTCTGCTGAATATGCAGATGTCAGTTTCAAAAGTAATTCTTATAATCACGTGATTTTTCAAAACCAGCCCATCCTATATTCATCAAGACTACCTCATCTTGGAGTTTTATAGTCCTGGGATGAATGAGCTAAAATTAACGTGTATGCATGGGGAGAATCTGAGTGTTCAGCACAATCTTGCTGCAGATCTGACTGAGCAGAACCGGGCGATGGGCCAGTTTGAGAGTGTGCGTGCATTTATTCAAGAGAGAGAACAGTATGTGCACAGCTGATGTTTTAACCATCTAAAAATCAATTAGCCATGTGAACTCTTATCCGAGGTGACGGTTTCTTCCATCTGAGATCAGGCTGACGCACAGATTAAGAAGAGTGCTTTGATTAACTTCACAAACAGGAAATCCTGTTTTAATTACACAGCTGCAACAAGCAGCAGACAAACAAACAAGAGCATGTTACTGTCCAGAGACAATATAGTTATATACAATGAAATATACACACATATACAATAGAATACACCAACTATAGACAAACATTCACACTCAGACGCTTGTATGAGTCAAGAAAGGGATGAATGTAAAAAGACACTTAAGGTACTTCCTGGCACTTAAGCTGCTATTGTTTTAGAGGGGGAAACCAGACATCCACTTCAGAACAGAAAGATGCTGAAACAAAGCTTAATATGAAAATCTGTACAGCTGGACTTCCTTCTGTAGACAAAGAGTGTTCCTCTGACACTGAATAGTGGAAGTATGCTGGCTACTAGAGGGTGTTGAGTGAAATCGATACATTACAGCAAAACTCTTACTTGTCATGTAATAGTAACCCTACCGCTGCATTGCTAAACGAGATGTGAATGTACATCCCGTCATACGTGTTGGGACGGGGGGCGTCAGAACTGCAAGTGATAGAATGTGCACTGTAGCACAATACTACAATCTCTCTTCAAAGGCAGATCATTGAGACATTTTAATTGTTCACAATCTAAAATCGTGATATCGCTCAACCCTAATTATATTAAAAATATATTCAAATTGAAAGGAGTCATTTTAAATTGCAATAATATTTCACAATATTACTGTTTTTACTGTATTTTTGATCAAATAAATGCAGCCTTGGAGAGAAGAGGCTTTTTTCAAAAACAATCTTACCAACCCCAATCTTTTGAATGGTAGTATATTATATTTTTATTTCTGGCTTTCCAAAAAATTCAATATTTTATGATTATTATGAATTTGGACTTAGCCAAGTGCAATACTAAGATTATTAAAACAAAAATAAAATCCCCTCCTTTGGCAATATTCATCATAGCATGACTCAAAGATATTTATATGTCAAATTGTGGAATCCATGGTTATTCCCAGATTTTAATATATCATGGAACAGACGCTGTACTTGCCTCAATCTTGAACTGGGCCACCAGAGGCTCCAATAAAAGCACAACGAATGCATTATGCATACCTCCATTAACTAGCTGGCTTCCTGAACACACACATATAAATTATGGATAATTTAGACAAAGCATAAGTAAGAAATAAGAAATGTGAGCAAAAGACAGAACAAGAGAAGGAAAGAGAATGAGAAAAAGAGATTGATTTTCATCCTGCTAATCCTGCTGGTACAGAGGGACATCTCCCTGATTTCCCATTTGAACTGCACTTGTTGTGTGTATAAGTTTAGGCAAAAAAAAAGATACACAAAAAAAACTGGTCAGACAATAATGGCAATATATGTATATAAAATAATAAAACTGACTATTTGACCATTATGACCTGTGCCTACTTTCTACAAGGTACACTTAGAAGGTATACTTAGAAGGTAACAGGTTCCTACAAAGATCCGATCACTGAAAGTACACAAATATCCATTTGACAATCCATTCCAGACAAAATGAGATATTTCTTTCGATAACATTCTTGTATTAATTCTAGCTTTTATTAGACAGCCACATTTGTGAAGTATCCAGCACTTTGAACTCTCTGACAGTCCTGTGTTTGATTCCTCCTCTAGGCACGGAGAAGAGCTTAATAACGCCACACTACTACCCCATGCCAGGCAATGCATTACTAAAATATCATTAATGCTTGGCAGGGGGGCACAGATATGCCCTTCAACAACGAACAGCAGACAGTCCATTCATTATATATCCTAAAACTGGTTCAGCTCAAAGTTGCCAAAAAATAGTGGATTTTTTTTTAAAACAAAAGGCACCACAGACGGCGGCAGACACTTTAGCCAAGAGACAACGAGATACAAGGACAATTCTACATTAAAAGTGTAGCACACCAGACTCGCTATTGTGCTGTTTTGGCAGAGGCGAGGAAGAAAGCAACCAAGACAGTGTGTTGACAGATGCCTGTTCATACACACACTTGTGCAATGGATGGCACACACAAGTGACGTGCTTGATAATTAATTCTGTCAGAAAGGCCTTCTATCAAAGGAAGAAGTCTGTCTGACGCTCCAGGTTGCCTTGAAGCCCAAAGAGAAGAAAGAAGAGAAAGACTCCAGACAGCCACACACAAACCAAAATGCCCTTAATGATCCGGATTGGAGCCAATTTGATTCAAAGGTGACATTCAACTGAACCTGTCCCAAAGCCAACCTGGTAACTTTCATCATATAAATCTACATCCGACAAAATGACCCCGATCGTATCCCAGCCTCGGTGGAGAAGAAATTAGTCACTGTAGCTTCTTACCTCTGGTACATAAAGTGATCATTTTTGGCATGGGGTGAATATATGGAAGATGGTTGACTTATAGTGACCTATATTTCCTAGTAGGGCTGTGCGATTAATCGAAACCAAGTTTTGATTTCGACTTTCAATGATTATGAAAATACGATTGTCGTTCCACATGCGTAAGACCTTCGATCATCTTCGGAACACAAATTAAGATATTGTTGATGAAATCAACCTGAGGCATAGATGAAAGGGAAAAAAAAGACTTTATTCAACAATATCTAGTGATGGGCGATTTCAAAACACTGCTTTATGAAGTTTCAAAGCTTTACAAATCTTTTGTTTCAAATCAGTGGTTCGGAGCGCTTAAACTGTCAAAGTCACGTAAGTGTTTCGAAATTTCAATGGTTCACCACTGGGTGGTGTGACTTTGGCAGTTTGATACACGCTCCGAACCACTGATTCCAAACAAAAGCTTCGTAAAGCTTTGAAGCAGTGTTTTGAAATCGCCCATCACTAGATATTGTTGAATAAAGTCGTTATTTAGTTTTTTTTTGGAGCACAAAAAGTATTCTCATCGCTTTATAACATTAAGGTTGAACCACTGTAGTCACATGAACTGTTTTAAATATGTTTTTAGTCGCTGTCTGGGCATATGAAAGTGTTAATTGTTTTGCTGGCAATGCAGGCCTTACTGAGCCATCAGATTTCATCAACAATATCTTAATTTGTGTTCCGAAGAAGATCGAAGGTCTTACGCGTGTGGAACGACATGAGGGTGAGTAATTAATGACAGAATTTTCATTTTTGGGTGAACTAACCCTTTAATATGTAAATCAATCAGTAAAATCATGTAACGTGACTTTTGTAAAATGGGACGTTTGATATTAAAGAGGTATTAAAAGCGCGAAAGAAATTCTGAGTTCTCTGATGCATTTTGTGCACTTGATCTTAGATGGAGCAGAACACGGACAAGAACAGTGTACTTTGAACTTCGGGTGAAAATGTAAAATATAAAAATTTAAATATAATGGGAATGAGCACAAATAAATATCCAATATCAACCAATGTATATCCAATATTGACCAATAATTGTAAATCAAACTAGAAAAAGTCAAGTAAACTAGAAATATTAGCCAACAAACTAATATACCAATTGATTGTGCATCCCTGATTAAAATGAGAGTTACACTAAATATCCTCATTTATATACATAAGGTAAACATCTTTAACAAATTAATTTCCACCCAAAACTCCCTGGTGATAACTGCAACCAAACATACAAAAATGCAACCAAATTTAGATTTGTAGAAAAGTACCAACGCTGCTCTTTTACATCTGAAACAGGGATCAAGCAGGGGTGAAAATATCTGCTTTTCATCTCTTCAAATGAAATCTGAGTTCAAAAGAAATCTGTGGTTCAAGGCTGACAATCTCCAGACCCTGAGTGCAGGCTGAGGCTTGTCAGAGGTTAGATACAGATGGATGGTGGCCAGTCGCTCAAGGCCTGGGCACTGTAGGGAAACACATTAAATTCCCTGAAGACAAACTATCATACAACTATAATATACAGAAGGCCAAATACTGACAAAATGTTCATAAGTACATTTTATTTTCTGAGTTTCAGGTAAGAACTTGAGTTAATACGTTTTTTTTTCTTTTTCAAAAGCAAGTTTTCTACACATGCAAATTCAACGTCTCTTAAAAAGGGTGCTAACAACACCTTTTTATCCACAGTTAGCAGCTATAGAAGCAGGTGGTATTTTAAACCATGCAGCATCGATGGTAACATGGCACTGATGTGTGGAAGCTGGATTAAAGACTGACGAAAGATGGTGAAAGCAAGGTTAAGGCGTGTTTCGGAGGAAACTGGTATATTGCTCTCATTTAAAGGTGATATTAGGTCTAAAGTGGAAAGGAGGTAAAAGATTTGTTTTGTCCGATCTACTTTTATCAAGAGCTATCCAAGCAACTATCCAAGTAATATCCAACTTACACTCCTGGGTGGAAAATATTAATGTGTTGAATCAATGTGGGCCATCTTTCCAAAACAAAACATAAGATCAACGATCAGTTATCACAAATGTAGATCAAATGAAAAGTGATTAATATCAGCAATCTGTGTAATGAACTTGTGACTCGTTAACGCAATACATATACTGTGAATCATGTGTGTTGCAAAATATTGCAGCACACCATATTTCATTAATGAAAATGCACCAAGACTGACTTTCTCATGAAATCACTTGGAAGTAACATGAATCATACGAAACTTGTTTTCCTCTGCAATGCTGTGAAGTCCAACATTGTTCCACGGTCAATCTGAATATGAATAAATTATTTGGTATTTGCCAAACTAATGCAGATAATTAAAACTACTAAAACATA
Source organism: Anabarilius grahami (assembly GCA_003731715.1). Taxonomy (NCBI): domain Eukaryota; kingdom Metazoa; phylum Chordata; class Actinopteri; order Cypriniformes; family Xenocyprididae; genus Anabarilius; species Anabarilius grahami. Next base: position 5,991,095 of record RJVU01075544.1, on the reverse strand, counting down.
CAAAAAAATACTTTAAACATGAAATAATTACTATAATGAAATATTTATACTTGGTAAAATATCATAACACTACATCGGTTTTCTCCTTACATCTAATATGAAGTTAATCATTAATGTAAAACTTATTTATGTAATTTGTCCTGTAGCCAAAGTTAACGACGTGTTTAAAAGTACAAAAACCTCTGGAATTAAGGGCCTTCAAGCAAGTACACTTTCCACACACTAATCTTCTAGTGTGACAAAATGACAGAAATGTTTAATATAAATATAAAAATTATAATTAAAGGGGTCCTTGATTACGATTTCACTTTTTCAGCTTCTTCCCGGGTTGGTAACATTACAAACCCCAAAATTTACATTAACCCTGCCCCCAAGAACACGCAACAAAGGGGGTGAGGCCATTTTGGGCTGCTTTAGAAAAGAGGAGGAGTTGTTGTAGTAGAGAGTTGTTGCCATTACGTCATTTTACGCCAGACTGCTTCACAAACGAGGATCAATTCAACTCTGGATTTGCACAAAAGATTAACATGACAGCACATGCAACTACATACATTTATCCACTAACCATTCAGAAACATCCATTCTAAAAGTTGTAACTTCTTCCCGAGTCTCTCCATCAGTGTCCGACTCGAGTTTTGTAAGGCTGAACACCGTTACTGACAATTGTCATTTTGGCTGCGTGAGATTCTCCAGCTGTTGTTGTTGCTGAGCAAACCAAAACGTGAGCTGTTAAAGCTCCGCCCTCTTCTGGAAAGCGGGCCGGGAGCAGCAGCTCATTTACACACACAAAAACGGTGTGCATTTTACTTTCATTTTTTTTAAATTAGTGCCAATTGCTTGAATAGTGGGTTATTATTCTTACTAAAAAACAACAAAACAGTACAACGACAAACTCGCTTATATTAAACAACGTTTATTAACTAAACAAGTAAGAATACACCATGCTAGGCCTAATATAAAATAACAAATAGGCTAACTTACACAACGTTTATATAAAAACTGAAAATCAAACCTTGGAAACTGTGGAACCCAATAAATAAGGAACAGAACGTTTAAGTTCTTTAGTCAAGAACACTGAGTAATTCACTCTCTTACCTGCTGCACACGACGCGGATCTGACAAGCGTCCCATTTTCTCACAAATCTTTACATTCATTTAAGACTTAATTTAAAGGTGCCATCGAACATTTTTTTACAAGATGTAATATAAGTCTAAGGTGTCCCCTGAATGTGTCTGAAGTTTCAGCTCAAAATACCCCATAGATTTTTTTTTTATTAATTTTTTTAACTGCCTATTTTGGGGCATCATTAACTATGCACCGATTTAGGGGCTGCGGCCCCTTTAAATCTCGTGCTCCCTGCCCATCGAGCTCGCGACTCTATAATACAGTGCATTTACAAAGTTCACACAGCTAATATAACCCTCAAATGGATCTTTACAAGATGTTCGTCATGTATGCTGCATGCATGCTTCGGGTCATGCGAGTATAGTATTTATTTGGATGTTTACATTTGATTCTGAACGAGTTTGAGGCTGTGCTCCGTGGCTAAAGCTAACATTACACACTGTTGGAGAGATTTATAAAGAATGAAGTTGTGTTTATGAATTATACAGACTGCAAGTGTTAAAAAATGAAAATAGCGACGGCTCTTGTCTCTGTGAATACAGTAAGAAACGATGGTAACTTTGACCAACAGTAGCCTACATTAGCAACATGCGAAACATTTAGAAAGACAATTTACAAATATCACTAAAAATATCATGATATCATGGATCATGTCAGTTATTATTGCTCCATCTGCCATTTTTCGCTGTTGTTATTGCTTGCTTACCTAGTCTGATGATTCAGCTGTGCACCTCCAGACGTTAATACTGGCTGCCCTTGTCTAATGCCTTTCATAATGTTGGGAACATGGGCTGGCATATGCAAATATTGGGGGCGTACACCCCGACTGTTACGTAACAGTCGGTATTATGTTGAGATTCGCCTGATCTTCAGAGATCTTTTAAACAAATGAGATTTACATAAGGAGGAGGAAACAATGGTGTTTGAGACTCACTGTATGTTATTCCCATGTACTGAACTCTTGTTATTCAACTATGCCAAGGTAAATTAAATTTTTTATTCTAGGGCACCTTTAACACATTTAAGACTGCTCTTATGAGGACATTCGAGAAAACTGACATTTTGGCATAATGTGTGTGTTATGGTTCGTTCAAGCGCGGAAGAGAACTCGATACTGGCGCGTGTGTGTCACATAGGCAGGACATTCACAGACGGCACATTCACTTTTGTCTTGTTGCGCTTGAATGGTTTAAAAGCATTTGCATGAATAAGAGCTTGATCATATAACACAGAAAAACGGACACTGTGTTAATTGTGTTAAATATTTTTAACGCAAAACTGAAAAAACATTTGCGTCGGTGCCGCAGTGGGCAAGTGATGAAATCGGTGTTGCGACTGAACACTGGTAACACGCTAACACCGACTACCGTAGCAAGCCTACTGCCTACGTAGGCCATCTGCCAACCCATTTTCTAGTTATCAGCAGCAGCCATTGAAACATCCATATCAGTCAACCACAAGTCACTCACTACAATTTCAGACACCCCGTTTCGAATGCAATGCAACCATGAGCAATTTAAAAACTCCAGCACCTGTTATCTGCCTCATATGATTAATTATCTATGCCTCAGGTTTAAACAGCCAGCTCAGTATTGACAGACGAACCGCGCATTAGGACCAGTCCTCAGCGGTGCTTTTGAAAACATTCTGCCTAGAAATTCGCGCTAATGGCTCCTGCGTCACACTGCAGACTGAAAAGCAATGATTTGGGAACAGGTCTGCCCTCTCTCAGGGGTCTATACTCAATGGATACTGGGAACTAGGAGCTTTGAGGAGAAATGTTGGCATCTCAAATAGCATCAAGCCAACTTCTCAAAACAGCCTAATTTGCCATGTTCCCAGAAGCACACGCAAGTTTGCAGCCTTACAGGAACAATATGTTGTGAAAAACAAGCAAAGGACAGTCCGTCAATATTTCTTGATTGTTCCCATCATTCAAGTTTTAATTTCCTTAGTGGTAAACAGGTATTGATGCTTTGCAGGACTAACGGTTTTAGATTAGAGCAGGATTCTCGGAAAGAAGACATGTCCGACAAAAGGACTTACACAGGAAGTTTAGTCCCATTTGCCATTGTAATTACTACCCAGCCAAATTCACACACACACAAAAAAAAAAACACAGGAAATGTAAAGAGAACGGGAGGAAAGAGGTGTGGTTACAGTTAAAATATTTAAATAAAAGGGTTCTTATGCCAGACCTATAGTGTTCATTTATTACTTGTGGCATACTCTTAAAGCATCATTACATTTATTAACTTTGAAATATAGACTAAGCTTTGGCTCTGATGCCATATCACATGGCAACTAATACACCATCTACCTTTCTAAAAGATTAAAAGTATAGCTAAAAGGCTCATGATATTCAATCCAGCTTATAAGTTATGACCAGGCGTAACCTGTGGGCGACCCTACAATGACAAGCCAAGTGAAAGACCTTATCTCACACCGGCTCTGAAAGTCGTTGTTTGGGCCATGTTCAGAAGCCAAGAGCACTGACAAATCAGGATAATAATCCATCAAAGGATCCCTCAGGCCATGAATGGAGTGAGATAAGATGCCCCTGAAGAGGAGGTTTGTTAGTTCCATCTCGGATTAGGGCTGCTCGAGAAACCTGATTTAGACCAGGAGTGAGACAACACCGCGCCTGAATCTACCAAGCTGTTTCTGAAGGCGGGAGGGATGTAAAAAGCTACAGAGGAAAGAAATTCTCTCAACTGTCCTGAGAGCAAAAGCTGGATTTCAGCATCATGTAGTCACTGTGGGGAAGGACTCAAATGTGCAGAGCATGCTGGGAAAACAACAAATTTATAGTATCAGGAGGATTTTTTTCAAGAGCAGTCAGACAAAGCAAGGACTCATGCACAATGATCACGAAAGGCAGTCACTGTTGCTTAAGGAGGCACTATAAGAATGATATTTGAGCACTTGAACAGGATAGGGCTGGGACAATACAACGATACAACGACTTAACGCTTGAACAGTTGCAATATCAACATCCTAACAAAGTAAATGTGGTTAAATAATGTAGTTGTCAGTACACATCGAGTTTCTCTTGCAATTTTTACCGACCATCATGTGTACAGATAATTTTCATACACAAGAAGCACTTTCAAACCCGGACACGCAAGTGGTTGCCGTGGTAACGAACAACAATACCTTAAAGCGCTGACTTATTTGGACTAACTTCTATTTGAGGAAATATGTTTATAATAAGCCATTAGGTTTAAACTTATTGGTCCTGCGCTGCCTATTGAATAGGCCTGTGTCTATAATGGCTAACGTTGCTTAAAGGTGCTACAGAGGATCTTTTCGTCGACTGAGAAACCAAAAACTGTTAGTGAGTTTTTGAAATGAGCGCATGCGTAACAACAACCCCCTCCTTCACAGCTCATTTCGAGCGAATGCCTCCCAAAACTCGTGCACGAGTATTGGAACACGAGTGTTTGTTTACCACCGGCATTCGCTGTGTTGTATTAGTGGATTCATTATGTCGGACTCACCGCAGGTAACTCATAATCTGCAGTTGTTACTCCTGTCTCCTGACAAAAACATTGCATGCGGCGCCTGTGGAGTGTGGAAAGTTACTGGAGCGCGCAGCCGGGCACGTCTCTCACAAGGAACGTCATGGCAGTGATTGACAAGCCAGACAAGCCAGAGGGCCAATCCGTGCACGTCTCTCACAAGGAACGTCATGGCAGTGATTGACAAGCCAGAGGGCCAATCGTTTACGCGATGATCGCGTAAACGATTGGCTGATGTTTTTAAGGCCCTACCTCGTGCACAGATGATGTATATTAATATTATTCCTTTCAGTGCACCTAATAAATAGTCTTTTATCAGTTAGTAAAGACAGTTTCAAGTAATATTGCAAAAATGTATAAAACAAAACATCCTCTGTACCACCTTTAAGTGAACGCTAAAGTTGATGATCATAATGCAAGTCAAGCACATCGCATATCTATATCTATTTTTAGTGGCACTCATTATGGGATTTGACTGTTCATAGATTAAGTGTTCTTTCAAATTGATCGCATAATGTTACCTACTGTCTCGGGGGGGCGGGGTTACACTAGTCGACTAGTCGGTTGAAAAAAATTCAGTTTAAACGGTTATGAAATTAGTCGTTGCGCACATCCCTAGTGTAAAGGAACTTGAACCAGGCAGAGTACAGGTGTTTCTAAAGCACGTAGTGCCATCTGCTGTTAAAAACAAAGCTCAGAATCGATTTGAGAGAGAATCGCGATATGTCGGAAAATATCAGAATCGCTCCAGATTCTTTGTGTCGCAAATCAATGTATTGTCCCAGTCCTAGATAATACATGTAAATTCAGGCTTGTGGAAAATATATAGATACATACACATATAAATACATATTTTATTACCAAATAATTTTACAATATATATTAAATATAATATATAAATAC
>RJVU01075544.1:5957149-5982824 GCA_003731715.1 Anabarilius grahami | reverse complement strand
CAGGGGCGTTTCCTCCGAGGAGGCAAGGGAGGCAGTGCCTCCTCAAAAAAAAAATAGGATGAGAAAATAATCCATATTACATATAAAACAACACAAATATTACAAATTATGAGATTAAAAAGAGCGCAAGTCAATCGTATTTCTTAAGGAACACTGCCCAACAGCGACACCCGCAGGTAAAGTTACAGCAGGAGTCATGCTTTACAGTCTATGGAGTCATGCCTCCCTTTCCTCTCATACGAAACCATAGAAAATCATCAGACCCCGGGCGTGCGGTGGGTTTTGTGGGGGTTAATTGAGAATGAATGGGGGAAAGTCACGTGAGAGGAGGCAATGTCTCCATCACGCTATGATTGGATGTAATTGGTTATGATTGGATATGATTGGTTTGTGCGATAAATCCCGCCTCTTGTTGACGTACGCGTTCCGCGCGTCAGTTTGACTGAACAAATGATGGCGTCAATGGGAAGACTAATTGAAAAGTAAGTAAACAGATCACAGTTAGATATCACTGCTTTATGTCACGTCAAAATCAAACTTGAAATGGACTGAAACCATGATGACTTCGGGGGTTTTTTTGTGCAATCAGCTTGGTGAAATTAAAAATACAATTTGTGTCTGTGACAGACGGTGTTTACGGAGCANGTCAATGGGAAGACTAATTGAAAAGTAAGTAAACAGATCACAGTTAGATATCACTGCTTTATGTCACGTCAAAATCAAACTTGAAATGGACTGAAACCATGATGACTTTGGGGTTTTTTTTGTGCAATCAGCTTGGTGAAATTAAAAATACAATTCGTGTCTGTGACAGACGGTGTTTACGGAGCATGACTGATGATCCAAAATATCCTAGGTTGACAATTAAAAAGAAAAACAGCAATACACAAATAAAATATATTGTTTAAATTATTATTGCCTTTAGTTATTATTTTGGAATGAATGTAGAAATGCTTAAAACACTAACTTGATGAGATTGACTTGGTTTTGATAAATAGAACATTACATTGTTAATGTAAAATTACAAAATAGAATTGTATTTGGTTTCTTTTTTTATGTAATGTAAAGTAATGTTCATTTAACAAGGAAGATGTCAACGTTAAGAGTAATGCATGAATTTACATTGATTCCTAAAATAAATAAAAAATGTGCCTCCTCATTTCAGAACACCACTGCACGCCACTGAGATATATATATATATATAATANAATTTACATTGATTCCTAAAATAAATAAAAAATGTGCCTCCTCATTTCAGAACACCACTGCACGCCACTGAGATATATATATATATAATATTTAAATTTATTTTTAAATGTGTACTTTTCATTTAAATTTTGTTTTGGGCTTTTGTCATAACTATTACTTATATACATGTATGTATGTATGTATGTATGTATGTATGTATGTATGTATATATATATATATATATCCAAAAATAAAAATTCAAAATATTAATAAATACTATAATCTTATTTATATAATTCTAAAATAATGAATTGGACTCTATTGATTTTCACTGCATGAAAAATGGAAAAAAACATTTTATAAAATATCTTCAGTGTTCCACAGTAGAAATAAAGTCATACAGGTTTGGAACAAAAGAGTGAGTAAATGACAGAATTTAAATTTTTGTGTGAACTCCATTTAGGAGACAAGACGAAAAGCCTCATGCTACCGCAATTTAAAAATATTTTTAAAAAGAAGTATTTCAGATACTTCTATTTCAGAGAAGAAAGGGAAGGGTGCAATATGCAAATTCTCCAACTTGCAGACTTCAAATACCTCTCCGGCTGTGTTAACAGGAAATTGGCATCAATGACAAAAGACTCCTTTGCGTTGTCTTCTTCCATCATAAGGGTCAGCTACAGACACCAATAACCTTTACAGAGTCATACACTGTGACCAGCAAAGCGCTTTTAAATGCCACCCACTTCGTCTTCACATAGCCCTCCTCAACAAATCGAACATTTATTCATTGGACGAAATAAGCTGACAAGCTCAGTGAAGAGAAGACAATTTCCAGAATTCCCTATAGTAAATAAATTAGAGAGTGCAGAAGAAGATGCGCAAAACAAAAACAACAGTGACTTTTATACATCTTTAATTACATCTGAGAGACATCACTTTGGCCTGAGCCTAATGAAGTGTAAAATCATGTCACAGCACTATAAATGTTTCAGTAATCATTAAAGGAAGATTATAACCAAGGTCCTAACCAAAGAACTAAAATAAATATAAATATTCCTCTCATGACTATCGCTACTATTCGGCAATGAATTCCTGTGTGAACAACTTTATGGGGCTTTTTTTTTTTTTAAACCAGTTTCCATTCAAGTTTCATTTTTCTTCATTCTGGTCCTATTGCGTCCAAATATGACTTTCCAAATTTTGTAGACTTCTTAAAACATTGCCAAACTAAAGCACTTCCTGTCGACAAGTGCAACACTGATTTATACAGAGCCAAAACTCCAGCCTTGCACGTTTCATTACCGCTTTTCAGGGTGAAGGATGGTGTTACGACTTCGCAGAATAGTTCCTCAAATATCGAAGTGAGATTCAGGTTATCTTCCCTTCAGGCAGTGTTGGTTTCGTGTTAAACTTTTTGGAGGGCAGCATAGTCTTATTATACAACAAATTACAATGTGTTTGAAAGGCAGAAGACAAATCTTTTCAGGGTATAAACTAAAAGGAGGAACCATCTTTCCAGGGTTAGCCAACAAAGTTCTCTGAAAGGATAGGGGAAAATACTGCGCATGTGGTTTGGTGTCTGTTATTCATTCATCATAGTTGATGCTTGTGGAGAGCTATTTGCTTTGGATCACTGCTAGGGTGAAACCGTGTCACTACTCAAACATACTTCCTGCCTAACAGGAAGCTAGTGTGAAGGTTCCGCCCCACCCCTTCCTGTTCTGGATGCCAGTTAGTGTAGAACAGAATATCCGCCCTACATTAGTGTTTCCACAGCTAACGCTGAAGACGGTCACCTCCGCACCCTATTGTACCTCACTGCAACACGAGTTGGTGTTTTAAGCACCTCTGACTCAACAGTAAACTTGAGCATAAGTCATGGCTGCTTTCTCTGCTCTTATAGAATACAATTGGACCATCTGTCAGTAGGCTTTGGCAAACTCACTTCAGAGAAGCGATTGCCTCAGGCACAGTGCCATGATAAATGTAGACGGCCACCTTTTCTCAAGCTAAACATTGAGCAACCCGAGAGCGCCTGACTGAAGGACGAAGAGTGAAGAGGACGAAGAGAAAGACAGACAGATATTTGACTTTCCATTGTTTCAAGGAGTTTGAGGCAAGACGCCCAGATTGCTTTAATTTATATGAACAAGGCAATGCTGAAAATAAAACACTCTTCAGCCCTTCGCTCCAAGAATGCTCAAAACGCTACAGGAAAAATACACATTTATTGCTTTGTCAGAGACTTTCTTGCAAAGGGACTTTTAAGAAAGTGAATATATTGCATACAAATAAGTTAATAATAATAATTGGGATATTAAAAGAACAAAAAAAAACAATCTCAACTAGGACTAGAAGTGCCACAAATAAAACGAAGTAAAAATAATAATACAATTAAAAATATTTAAATACATATATACAAAAAAAAGACGGTCAGACCACTATGTCTAAGACCTAAGGGATAGAGAAAACGATGAAAGCGGGATTCACTTGCTATACAGATTCCCATTAACATCCTGAAGAATTCACAGCATAATTTACAGATGATAATCACTATGACACCTGACATATTATAAAAAAAACATGCTTTTTGAATCAGAGGCACGTTTTATTAGCATAAGAAATCTTGTTTAAGTTTTTAGCTGCTAATTAATTTAATTTCATGGAAGTTCTGCATCGACAGGCCCTTCAAGGCGGCTTTCCTGTAGCCGTATCTATGGTTACTAAAGCAAAGGCAAGGAAAACTCATTTCAGGAGGGAGTTCTGTGAGTTTGAAGTGTGAGTCTCGGTGTGTGAGGCAGATTGAAATTCCAGTCTTCAAAGGGAAAGACTAAAAGGAGCTTGGGCTGGGGGGGTGCGCTCCTCAGATTTGTTCAGGGTGGCAAAGTTGTACAAGGGTATCAACTAAATTACAGTAATACAGCGACAACCATGACAAATATGTATAAGTAAGCAACCACCTGGAAAATCCTAGAACACCCTTTAGAGTAACGTTACAGAGTGCCCGGCTACTTTTTTAGCGGTCTTTGTTTTGGAAGTGTTTCCCCCATTCATTTTTCCCCATTGGGATTTTAAAACATATTTGTTTTAGAGTTAAAAGCCATGAACCAAACTAACCAGCTACGAGGTGAATCAAAACATTACAAACTTTGATTTAAAGTAAAAAAGTATTTGAAAATTGGACAAAAAGACAAAAAGTACAAGACTACAATGTCATGAAGCATTGCGAATGACAAACGAATTAAAAATGACAAAAATATAAATTATTGATTTAAAGATGTTGATAGATTTATTTTGTTTATTGCAAAACATGCTCATATACACAAATACTTAAGTAGTTTGAGAGTGTAGAGAGATTGACTCAATTACGTCAGGGAGAGCATATTCATACCGAAAATCCCAGTTGAAGGTAATGAGGAAATTACGCCGCTACCTTTGCCAAGTGCATTCCAAATGGCTTCATATGGCAAGCACGTGCCCTGCTCACATAGGGATGATGACATAGGGACGATCACTTCCATTTGGAATTTGTCCCGTCAACCGTTCGGTATGAATACGCGTACCGTTACACCCCTAATAAACAATCAACTCTAATAAGTCAAGTCTAATAATGCATTTCTCGTCTATGGAATGAGCCACTTCCAGTATTTTGCCAATTACTCGACAAGGGTAAATTGCAATCGATGATTTTTTAAAACAGAGTACTCAAATTGAATCGAGGAATTGTGACAGCCGTACGTGATTATGTAAAAAATAGGTTGAAATAAAGCAAGCTGATGGCTTTAACAAAAGCATATAACATCAATTAACAACATTGTAGCTCACAGTAGGTCATTTTTTTTTTAAAGTTAATAAATTATTGTTAAAAATAAATCCTGCTATGGAGAAAATGAATAGGATTTTTACTTCCAGAACCTGACTGTTGCACTGCAGTTGGTAGCAAGCTTTGCAATCTCATTAGTTGATTGTCATTTATGAAATATATGTGACTTACATCTGTGAGTATGTATGAGAAAAAGAATGGGGCACTGGGTCATGTTATGGCTGAATTTTGGCACTCATAGTGACTCATGTGTATGTAGTTGGAATCACGACAATTTAACCTTGAAGAGCTCAGGTTTCCAGCGCTCGTGCCGACTATAAAATGGATCTTTTATTCCAGACAGCCCCAACAATCTTTCCCTCTGGAACATATACAGCTCTCCTCTTACGTGCTGTGTGTAATCACATGGTTTTCTTGCCCTTGCTCACTGTTTCCTGCATTTCTTTCTTGTTTAAAGAACCTTTGCACTCAAGGCTTGGAATTCAATTGATGCAAGATCCTGAAGGAATATGCTCCGTTTTTTTTCACCCAAAAATGAAAATCCTGTCATCATTTATTAACCCTCATGTTGTTTCTAACCTACTATTTCTAAAAAGAACAGAACTATTCTTTTAAGATGCTTAAGTATGCAACTGTATTATTGTGGCTCACCGACATCAGACACAATGTTTGTCACCTCAATCACAGCATTTAGTCGTATTTATATCTTTATATTTTTCTTCTCTAAGACACATGCACTTCTCACTTCCCTAGAGCTCTCACAATCAGGTAGCTGTGTATCCTGCCATTATTGATCTCAGTGTCCCATCTCCTGCTACTGGAGTGGTGTGAAACACAGCTGCCCCAAGCTAATGATTAGCTCAGTGGTGGGGGAACAGCCCTGACACAGACTGTTCAAAGGTACAGGAGAACTAAGAGACACTATACTTAGGAAAACATTTATAAACAATGTCATAAATACATGTGTGGCAGAACGTCAGATTGCATTCACTGGAACTGAAGAGCATGAAACAACATCAAAATGTTAGGCTGAGGAGTCACACAATAGAGTTTAGATGGTCATAATGTCTCAAACAACTTGAGGGGGAAGCTCTCCACTGAATTACCTTTCACTCACTTTCTCTCTCATTATGTGGGTGGATTTTTGAGGGCTGCAGCCGTATTCCTCTCTCTCTCTCTCTCTCTCAGAGGGTTTTCACAGTCTGCTCACGTTATGCTGCCCCACAAAGAGTCTTTCTGTGGCAGGGCACAAAACTACAGGCCTGCGGAGCACGACATAATTACAAATCACAAAGCTCTCAGTACTGCAGGCCAGCCCCAGCTGCATTCTGCACCGTTTCCAACCCCAAACACACTCTCCTGCCATTCCTCTCTCGACTGGCTGAAATCCCTCCTATTTTACTACACGCTTTCCCCTCCCAGTAAAAACCAGGTCTCACTATCTTCCTAAATCATGCATGAAGGACTTCAAGGATGAGTTAGGCCAAACGCACACCACACATATAAACACTTGTTTTGATTGCTTAGTCAGGACCAGAGCCCCCTACAGGTCTCTTTTTTACATTATATTATTATATTATTTAACTGATGCATAGGGATGCACCAGTATTAAAATTCTGGATAATACAGATAATCCATTTATTAATTCTATACTATTTTGTCTAAACAAATTCAAAACAAAACAAAAATCAAATCAATAGTTTTAAACACCAAAGACGCTTTAATAAATTATGTGTTTTTATTAGACAGGCGAGCAACTGTTTGGATACATTCATCGATAGAAAACTAATCATTGTTATATAGCTCAACACAGTAAGTCTTATTGTTTAAATCTCGTTTTCTTGATTCACAGCGAGTACCATGTTTTACCATGCCTAATATCAATCTAGCTTACTGCAGTATGCAACAAGTGTCTCATAATGCTACTCTGTGCGTTCGCACGGTGGCTGCTTTAACAATTTTCAACACAAAAACATATCTAATATGATAAAACAGTGCTGCGTTATCCCACATACTCATGACCAGAAGAACCGGAAGCGGTCATCTGCGGCATAATAAAAGGTCCACTGCTCTCGAGACGTGTCGTGTGTCTCACTCGTTTCTCATTAGCAAATCGCTCCAGCGGCCTCGTTCCACTTCAACGACTTTCGGCCACACCCTGCATCATACAGTAATGTTAATAAATCTTTAATACATTAGCTCATCCATGAATATGATTTCTTCCCGAGTCTCATCGGATTATTTTCCACCAGATGTAGAAGTGAAGACAACACCTCCCATGATTCTGCAAAATCAAGGCGTCATTAAGCTATGCCTTTGTTTTGAATAAGCGACCTCTAGTGGCGAATATTACATATTGTGCCTTTAACTTTGATGACAAAGGTAATTATAATGTAAAAATAGGGGAAACAAGCACGCAAAATTAAACACCGACTTGTATGTTGATATAAATTTTAAAAAATTATCTCTGATATGCCCTTCTTGAATCTAGAGTCCACACAAAATGCTCTAATGTGAAAACGGCCTTAGTCTGAAGAGGTAAGTCCATCCAGGTGTAAGCGGCAGCCAAAAAAAGACTCAAATTACTCCATAATGACTTCCCAAACTTTACAATTTCTGCAATTCATTCCCCTGCTTGTTATAAGTACTTAGGAAGCGCCGTTTTATCATCCTTCCTCATGAATCCCAGTCAAATCAAACATCGAGGGATTTTCTCTTCGTTGAGATGAAGGTCTTACTTAATCCAACTTTTAATCGTCCTCTCAGCGGCAGGCTGATGACAGCCGTGCTTGTCCGAGATAAGAGGGCACAGATTCAGGCAGCTGTGGCACCGTACATGCACACCATCCGCCAACTACACACATACTAAAAAAAAAAAAAATCAATCAATGCAATGAGTAATCATAAAAAAAATGTAATGTTATGCACTTGTCGCAGTGAGTCAGACTGGTGTTGCTCCTGCCGCACATCTTGGATTAACGAAGAAAGTTGAAAGCAGGAAGTGGTTTAACTGAAACAAATAAGGTACAACTGCAACCTCTCTGATGCAACTTCTGCGTTAATCATCATTTTGGAAAAATGTCAATGAAGTGTCTCTCACCAGTCTCAGAGAGCTGGTGAAGAGGCCTGAGGTGGGATTGCAAGTCAGGTCTTCAAACTGTGTTTCCCCTAGTAAAATGATTGCCCATTTCCTCATGCCTTGGGCTAAAAGAGTCTTTAATGTGAGGTACCAACAGGTATGACATAGTAGACACAGGCTAATTGTGGAAAGAGCTAATTCTATTCCAGCATCATGAAGTGGGATTGCAAGTCAAGACTTCAAACGGTGTTTCCCCAAGTAAAATGATTGCCTGTTTCCTCATGCCTTGGGTTAAAATAGTCTTTAATGTGAGGTAAGGACAAGTACGATATAGAAGACACAGGGTATAGAAAGAGCTAATTCTAAAAACTAATTTTAAAAACAGCCGATGATCAGGGCTGTTATCCTGTCAATCAAAAGGGTGCAAAAAAAAAAAACATGTTCAGACCGCAACTCGTACTGTGTGTGAAGAAAATCTCTCCCGTGTTGAATTTAGTTAACGCGACAATAATGCATTAACAGTGTTTTATTTGTAATTTTTGCTTTTGTTACTTCTGATAAGAAACAAAATCTCAGTTTTCAAATTCTGTCCATTTTATCACAAAATTCAAACAATAAATGGCGTTTTGACGCTCTTCAATGTGACGTGACAGATCACTGTAGCATAAACGGCAGCACGAAGCACAAACGGCAGCACGAAGCACAAGTCTTTTCTTCCACATTAATACAAGTTATATCAAGAAAAAAATGCATGAACATCAAAAGGTAAGTTAAAAGATGCAACTTACAGGAATGTATCATGTTTCATGTAATCACTTAATCTGTGTTTGAACCGCAGAAAGACCAATAAAACAGCTTGTGAACAATGTCACAGAACATCACATTTACCTCAGTAGATTATTTACTTTTAATTATATGTTTGAATAAACTTTGCATGAATACAAGTGCTTATGAGCAACTGAGAAAGGACCTTATGTGCAACTGAGTTGTATACAAACATTGCAGTTTTTATTTGAGTGTAATTATTATATCTAAAAATAAAAAACAGCTGAATATAATACCTCTGTTGTTGATTATAACATCTAAATATTATAGTGTACCAAATGATAGGGTTCCCTGTATAGTTTGCAGTATTATTTGGGAGAGATTTTTTTTTCCTTAAGAAAAATAATCAAACTATCAGTATCGGCATTGGCCGATATCATTCTGAATAATCGGCTATCGGTATCGGCAGATAAATTTAGTATCGGTGTATCTCTATTTCACACACTTGAATCGGAATCATGACAGCTGTTTTATCATTATCAAGTATGAATTTCAAATTCCACCACATCATTAAAGTGAATTATGCAAGTAACAATAGCGGCAACTAGATTTCAACATTTACTAAAGAAAACATAAGGGATGCTTGCCTGTGTAAAACTACAATGCAGGGTTATTATAGTGAACTAAAACTAAAAACATAAAATGTTTCTTGAAATAAAATAAACATTAACTAAAAAAAATATGTACTAAAATAAACTAAAACAAATAAAAAATGTATATATTAATACATGTTTTTGTCCATCCGATTACTTTTTTGGAAAGTAATTGCAAACCTTTCCTCGACAAGCCATATGCTTCAAGATATCATTCAATTTCGTAGCACAAGCAGTTTGGGTTATGCAATACTTCAATTTGGATAAATCACTAACCCCAAGTATGAGCAACAGTAATAGTGATGCTTATCAAACTAATTAACAACAAGAAAACTCAGAGTGTTTATAGCTAATGTTATTTGCCAATGACCAGCTGAGATCCATCTCTGATAATCACATGGGTGTTTGGGAAAGTCCAGAAAAGGTTAAGAGTGTTTATGACTTACCACACACACACACACACACACACACACACACAAAAACATCTTCCAGCTTCTGTTCAGACTCTCGCAAGAGAGCAGAAGGAGGGACTGCATTTTTGTAGCACATCACAATGGCAAAGAGTGCAGCGGGGCACATGTGAATGTGTGTAACGGCTCTATAGGGCATTTCCGGGCACCTTGCCCTGCCCGCTCTATCTTATCAGCTGTAGAGACACAGGATTGCCAGCTTTTATGAAAGGCTTCCTGAAGCTCATCTAATCCTCTGGCAGAACGGATCTACGCGAGCGGTACGTCAGCAGAGCTCCATCAAAGAGCCAAAGGTGACAATCACAGTTATAATTACAGATGTGTCAAAAACGACCCTAATCTTGGCATACTATCATTAACACTAATTCACTGATTTTGTGTGTGCGTGTTCAGATACGAGAAGCATGATGGAAGTGAAAAGGTTTTCACATGCAAAAAAGACTGCACATGACAGTCTTGTAATAAATGTTACTTCCTCTTGTCTGCTTGCAAAACCTGTATCTTATACTGTATGAATATATGACTGTGTAGAGTTCAAACAAAGCTGTAGTGCATTAGCACATCATTAACTATATTTTAATTTTCAAACTCTAAAACAGGCATTTTTCACTGCGGTTAGAGACGTTTCCATGACACGCTGTACTGGACAAAAGTGAAGTGGGGCACACAAGAGAGATTGAAACTGATACCGCAGTTTCACTCTTTTTTGCGGACACGCTAAGTCTCTCTTGGCATTTGGCCAACTTTCAATTGCAAACGCGTGGTAAATCATAACATTTGCATCACAAGGTTTATCAGTTTATTGTGAAATAGTTGCCAATATCTAGCTCTATTGGATAAACATTACTGCACTATAAAGCGAAGACTGGATAATCTGATTATAATGACACTTTCTGCAAATATGATTGTGACAGTCTGTTGCACAACTTTCTATGCTACCACTTTCTATGCAATGATGAAATTAAATATGGATTGCCTCAGACAGTGAAGCCTGTTTTAAGAATGAGAATAAAGCTTGAGTCATGATAACGGAGCGGATGTTCTCGTGCACAAATGGGCATGTGATGTGCTTGAAAACTGACAGAAGGGAGGAGTGATCTCAACTTTGAGCTGTTCAGAACATCTATACAACAAGAAAACCAACTTCCTGATAACATTTCTGCTTTCAATAAAATCTAAGAAACAGACATAAGGATTGAAATACTAATAAAATGAGGTGGTAAACCAACCCTTTAACACAACAATTAATTGTACACACCAGTAGTGCGATCCTAAACTATCATCTGGAACTAACTAAATGGCAAGTTACCAAGCTATGGTCTATACTCTACAGTAAGTAGGGGTGTAACAGCTCAAATTACTTGTGGTTTGGTTTGTATCATGGTTTTAGAGTCAAGCTTTCAGTACGGTTCCGTATGTGCTATGTTCAGAGAAAAAAAGGACTAAACTGTTAAATAAAAATAAAGAAAATAAGAACAAATAATCTAACTACAAGCAACAGCACAAATAAATAAAATAAAGCAAAGATACAAATAAAATAAACAGTGCTTTTCAGGTTTTTCAGGTAGGTTTAACATTTGTTTTCAAGTACAGAAATTGAATAAATTAATCAAATGTAAAATAACGTTGCATATTTGACTGTAAATTAAAGATTTACCATTGTTAAAGTTACAAAAGCTATTCAATCAAGAGCAATGAGTGATTTCCTTGTCTTTTGTTGTTTGGTTAACATTTAAAACACAGACAGCAGGAATATTAGACTGCTGTCACTTTAAGACAATGCACGGATCCAGTACACCGTACGTTCGACCGACTATGTCTGCTAGGATACTCACCAAGATGGGCATGTTGACATAATTTTTGTGCGAATTTGTCCGAAACATACATTAGCCGAACCCTGTCTGTCTGTTTTAAGCGTAGTTATTTTTAACAAACCATTTTATAGATGCGTTGTCAGATTTAAGTTGAACTGCAGTGCAAGTGCGTGCCGAACCGTGGATGGAGAACGGTACGATTCTATTTTTTTTTTACAGAGAACCATAACAAACCTAATGCCTCTACTACTCGACTAGGCTATATCGTTATAGTTGCGCCGCCTCTACTGCCGTGGATCCGCTCCTCCTGCACCTCATCTATTGACCACGATACTGGCAACATAAGTTGCGTGCGACAGTCGTTTAAAGTAGGGCTGGGCGATATATCGAATATACTCGATATATCGCGGCTTGTAGTCCGTGCGATGTAGAAAATTACTATATCCTGAAACTCGCGGACATTTTTTTTTCCTTTGTTTCTTCCTCTTGTCCTGTCCAGCATCGAAGCGCAAGCATAATGATCACCTTGATAACCTAAGTTAAGAAACTTATTTTATTTTATTTTTGATGCTTGTTTGTAGATTAACTTTTACATACTCGCGGTCTTTCCCTCTCACAGAGAGACAAAACAAACGCACATAGTTACAAACGTCAGTCTGTCGTGCATGCAACGTCATACGCCCTCGACCAGCAGAAAGATAGCGGCAGCAGGTGCTAACGGTTACACATGGAGGACGACGAATTAATAAAAAAAAGAAACAGCACAGGATCCATCGTCTGGCGGTGGTTTGGATTCAAGAAGGAAGATGTTGAACAAACAACGGTGATATGCAAAATCTGTCGCAAAAGCATCGCTTCAAAATGTAGCAGTACATCAAATTTATATCACCATTTGAGAACCCACCCGCTAGAAAATGAAGAGTGCTTGAAACTCCGCACGACAACATCTCAGAGCGGTGCAATATCAAAGAAAGTGCCTAAGCAACCAGCACTCACGCAACTGAGTCTGGCCTCTTCTATTTCCAGATCAACGCCGTACGACAAAAACAGTCAAAAACAGAAGGAGATAACGTGTGCAGTAACCCACCACATCGCGAAAGACATTGCCCATCTTAATGACAACATGCACAAAAGGGCACTTTTTTATTTGTTTTAAATTATTGTAGTGGCATTATGTACAAGAAGTGCACTTTAATTTTGTGTTTTCAAATGCCATGTGAGTTACAGCATGCACAAGCGTGCCCTAATGTCTTGTTTTGAAATGTTTTCTCTGACAATTTTGCACAAAACATGCACTTTCTGTTGACAATTTTATGTTTGTGCCACTCACTGTTTAATAAATACAATTATGTTAACTTTGACTTAGTTGTGATATCCCCTTTTTTGCATGAAAGTTTAAAATTAGCATATATTAATGCAGTATGAACAAGAATGTTTTAATGTAGACATATAGAATCATCATACTGGTGTGATTGTATGCATCAAAGTTTTAATTCATGGCTAAGGCAAAATATCGAGATATATATCGCGTATCGTGACATGGCCTAAAAATATGGCCTTTTATAAATACCGCAATATCGCCCAGCCCTAGTTTAAAGCAGGTCATTTTGTGAACAAATGACACTGCGGTGGCTGTTACTGACTATTTAGATCTAGTGTCTCGTGTTTCAAATCCAATGATGCTGGTAGTTATGGTTCTCTCTGACCAATCAGTAGGGATGGGTATCATTAAGGTTTTAACGGTATTACTACTCTGACCGATACTGCTTATCGATCCGGTACTTTAACGGTATTCTTATCAGTATTTTTTGTTAACATATATAGTTTTATATATATACACTACCGTTCAAAAGTTTGGGGTCAGTAAGATTTTTTAATGTTTTAAAAGAAGTATCTTCTGCTCCCCAAGCCTGCATTTATTTGATTAAAAATACAAACAAAAACAGTAATATTGTGAAATATTATTCCAATTTAAAACAGCTGTTTTCTATGTCAATATACAGTAAAGTGTAATTTATTCCTGTGATCAAAGCTGAATTTTCAGCATCATTACTGTTTTAAATTGGAATAATATTTCACAATATTACTGTTTTTGTTTGTATTTTTTATCAAATAAATGCAGGCTTGGTGAGCAGAAGATACTTCTTTTAAAACATTAAAAAAATCTTACTGACCCCAAACTTTTGAACGGTAGTGTATATATAAATATATATAAATTACAAATTAAGAGCTGAATTAACATTGCTTTATAGATAAATGAGAACATAAACATGAACAAAGAAACAAAGTAAAACAAACTGACAAGTACAATAAAACAGACAAAGATACAAATGAAATAGTGCTTTCATTTGATCATGTGTTCAGGTAAGTAATATAGGCTAGCCTATAAAAGAAATCTAAGTAAACAAATGTAAAATAACACTGCATGGTTTTCACAGTATAAATTAATAGATTAATGCTTATTAAAGCTAACTATATTCAGATGAAGAGCTTTAAGTGATTTTCTCTTTGCATTTTGTTGTTTGATTAAAATTGATGGCACAATCATCAGAAGGTGACTGCTGTCACTTTAAGGCAATATGATATTAACACACATCGGATTTTCTCCCAACTGTTCATGTACACTTAAGATGCGCTTAAGTAGCTAAACACTCGCCAAGCCGGTCATTTTAACATATTTTTATATGCATTTGATCGTTTAATAAAATTAGCTTAATATCACGGGCCTAAAGTGTAAGCAGACGTTTAGTTGTTTAGTTCTCGCCTCCATCGTCACCATTAAACAGGGCTTTCAAGTTGTGAGCAGCTGCGCGCGCTGTAGCTCCTCTGCGTGAGCGCGATCTCTCTTCTGGATTACGAAAAGAAAAAATGCATCATAGACAAATGTCCTAATATTATTGCATACAGAAACAGCTGGCGACTCTGGCGAGATAGAATTTGCAAGATAATGTCTATATAGCAATAATAAATGTACGTGTATTTTCTTCATAAAATCGCATACAAAATAAAAGTTTTAATTTGCATAATTTGTGTGAGTACTGTGTGTAATTAATATGCATATATAAATACACACAAATTAATGTATATTTATATAAGAGAAATGTCATTTATGTACAAAATATTTGTATTTATATATAATATAAATTATATAAAAATATAAATAAATACATATACTTGTAAATATTTCTCAAATATATACATGAATGTGTTTGTATTTATATATACAAAATAATTACACCCAAATATATTAGGCAAACTCCACTTTTATTTTGTATGTGATTAATCGCGATTAATCGTTTGACAGCCCTAATCTGCAGTGTTTACACATCATATTTAGTATCGGTACAGCTCGCTTGGAACCTCAATCAAGGTGGTACTATTTAAGCAAACCATACCGTTCCATACCGAACGGTCCCATACAGTGAAAAAGCGCCAAAAAGTGAGCCGTATTGAGACATGACGAACCGTACCATGCAGTGGAAAAGCGCCATAATAGTAAGTGATTCAACTTGTTGAAATCATCTTTATTTTTGCAATTCCATTTGGTGATACTTTTTGCAGTGGATTCTTCATAATGGCGTTAAATTTATTTAAAAGTGGGCCACTTGCGAGGAAGAGCTTAGCAATTTGCCCCTGAATTAGTGAAACCGGATGGGCGTGTAAGTTTCCTGTGCTGAATGAACAAAGGGATAGCACCAACTTTGAGACAAGCCAAAAGAGGAAGTGGTTTGGGGGACAGAACAGGAAATGACATCACTCCTTCAGCACCAGCTTTTTAAAACAGGGGTTGAGAGACAGCGTCTGTGGTTGAGAATGCCATAAAGACTCTATATATGGCTGCTGGTTTTGTGTGTAAATATAACAAACGTTGACTTTGCCATGTCACCAAAAATAACCATTCTGGAAGCCCGGGCTACCGTTAGTGGCCATTATGTGGCCATATACAAGCTCCAGACTCTCCATGATAATTAAAATCAATGCGACTTGAACAGCTGAATTGACCAAATGAGAGAAAAGGGCTAAGCGAGAGGCACAAGCACAAGTTGCGCCTGTTGAGTAGCCATTAAATCAAAAGTGAAAGGAAGGCATTATACCAATTAGGGCTGAACATCATCTATGGAGAGAGAACTGAATGTGTAAAAGAAATCAGGCACAGCATGGACCTGGAAATTGGATCTCATCACAATGCTAAACCAGAACGGTGGTGGCCACAAAATAAATCTAAAGTAGTTATCTGCAAAACTACATCATTTCATAATTGACTAGCTGGTGGGTGTTCCGTGCTTAGGGAGTATTTACATAAGGAGGAGATTGACAGAATAGGACAAAAGTACAAATATAGAATGAAAAATCTAGATAAACTAGTCAGCCTCTAGAATCATCAATCTAGAGGGTGTGCTAATGCAAGACGAGGGAGAGCATTCGTTGAAGACTACAGCGTAAGTGTTTTCCTTAATGAACGTTTTGCTTTTGTGAATTGCACTGCAAGCACAGACGCAAAGATTAGCGGGCCAGCACAAACGAGCAATAGACTGAAAAGGAAATGGGAGTTTCAGTGTTTTTCATTTTCACTCTCTCCACCCTGCACCTCTGAGACTGAGCTGGCTGATCTTTCTTCTCCCAAGCGGCTGGCACCATCTCTTCATGCCCCACAGTCCCGAGAACAAAGATCTGTCAGTGCTGCATCACCTCACTGTCTCACTCTCTTGTCAAGGATAGAGTCTAGTTTAATGAACCCGCCTCTTAGGAAAATGAAAGAAATCTGTGGCTAATTACAAGATGTAATAAACAGAGCAGTTCCTAACAAGCTACTATGGGGTATGTTGATAATCACATTTCATGAAAATTGGCACAAAAGCAAACTGCAAATGATCTCATACTTTGCCATCCCAGTATTAGTTATGAGAGATCACAGGCTGCTTGATAAAATCTCTGGTATTAGATTAACTTTTTTAGAGTTAAATCAAATTAAAACTTGCTCTTCCAATAAATTGAAATATGTAGACGTCAATCAGTCTTGTGATTTTACAGTCTGACTTTTAGAAAAGGCAGCAACATCAAATATGAGGGAAAATAGCTTGAAGTGTACATGAAATGACATTTGCAGCCGATTTAACTTCTGTAATGCAATGTATTTCTGGATTAAAAAAAGTGTTCAAGTTTTGGGTAAGTAACATTTTTTAAAGATTTTTTTTTTTCCAGGGATGGGATGCATTGAATTGACTTTTTTCTTTTTCTTTTTTCTTTTTTTTTTAAATGTATCGACCAACTTTTAAATGGTAGCTTGACTTTATCCATTGATTTAATGACATTTTGATAAAAGAGAAAGAAGTTTTTTCTGTGGCCTGATGAATCGTTTATAATAAGGCTAAGAACATGTATTCAGTAAGTAAATTATGTTAGTTTTCATTTCATGTTCACTTTAGCAGCAATGCAGTAAATAAAAGCATTAAAGGCACACAATATGTAATATTCACAACTAGAGGTCGCCTATTCAAAATAAAGGCATAGCTTGATGACGCAGAGATTGAGCACAGAATCATGGGAGATGTCATCTGCACCTCACAGTCAGGAGAAAAGAATCTGGTGGGACTCATGTTCATAGATGAGATAATTAAAGATAAAAAAAAGTATGTTTTTTTCACCGCTAGGGGTTGCTAAACTCTTCAAAACAATAACAAAGGCGAAGATTGATGACGCAGTGAATGAGCGTGGGCTCGTGGAACATGTCGTCATTCTGATGGATCTAATAATGTTTATGGCGAAATAATGTTTATGGATGAGTGAATGCATTCATGTTTTTAACATGACTGTGGTATAAAGCAGGGCGTGGCCGAGAATCGCGGGCGCGATTGCTATTGAGAGACAGATATCAGTGCCACACGCGAGTCCCAAGGACATTTCATTCTACCGAACTACTCGCAAAGCTGAAATACTACCAATACAGGTCAGTTTATTTGACTAATTAAAATTGTGAGGTAACGCAGCACTGTTTCACTTATAACAATGGATACATTTATAGACAGAAAACGAATCAAACAGTTGTTCCCTTGTCTAATAAAACATATAGGGTAAATTCAGGGTGATTGGGACACTTTTTGCCATTGAGATGACTTGGAAAAAGTGTCCCAATCAACCTGAATTCACCCCTAATATATTAAAGCGTCTTTGGTGTTTCCATGGTTTTTACAAAATAAAACAGGAAATCGAGGGTAACGCAGCTATGATGTCATTGATATGTGACGGCACGGACACTTATTGGTTAAAATTGCTTATTTCTCTGGACTTAAACATTCTTGGAAACATCTGGGATAATGTAAGTAGTACACAAGTCAACACAATATATAACACTGCTCTAGTGGTTTTTGGATATTTTAAGCCAAAAACCTTACATATTGTGCCTTTAATATAAAACATATACAATATATTACTCCAGTTCCACAAGAATCACCCCCCCTCATGCTTCTGTAAAGATCATGTTTGTTCTAGCCCTAGGAGACATCTTGTCAGCATAACAATCCAGAAATGGAAAGGCTTCTGCCCACAAGGCACACGAGTGGCCTACCTCAGTTAAACACATCATAACCCCAATGTTCAATGAATAAAAGGAATTTGGATACATAAGATGAAATTCAATCTGTCACCCATTTCCCGAGGTAAAACAGTCAATGTAAACCCACTAAAGAGGTGACCTTTTCACCTTCCCGATGATGTAAGAGGTTATGACCTTCTGTTCAGTGCATTTCAGCAACCTCCGGCAAAGAATTTAGATAAAGTCGCTTTTTCCACACAATGTGCTTTCTCAGTCATAGTAGTTTACAATAGCTGCAAGTTGCTGGTTCTATGGGTCAGACTGAAGTAAACAAAGAGAGTTCTCACTCTCACTCTCTCCTTGCAAGCAAAACGAGACAATTCAGTGAAGCGAATAGAGATGCAATCAAGCAAACATTCGGTTACAAAACCCTAACCCTAACCCTAAGTCTCGCATTGGTCGGTTAAAAAACATATACAACATGTCCCATCTTATATAGCTCCAACTTCATGTATTCAAAGGAAAGTAAAATATGCTGCACATTTTTCATGTCAGCAAACCAGCAAAGAGCAGGTCTGAACAATGTCAACACCACCTTGTTCCACACAAACAGATGGCCGGGCTAGCGTCCGTGATCCAACCCCTAATTTCCGGGCAACTCGCACATCTATGCCAATGTTCTCATTGCTCTTACAGCAGTGTGACAGAGTGCTGTGTTCTCACTTAGAGGTGAGCAAAGCGAGCAAGCTCTGGTCCTGGTGTAAAATGAAGCCAGATGGACATTATTATCCAACGAGGGACAGTTTCTACTTCTCAAACCCTATAAGGCAAGCTGCTAAAGAGCAAATCGCAAATACAAAGACTAATTAAATCGGTTCAGAGGAGAGCAGAAAAGGTCAGAAAGGAAATCCCAGTAGGGTTTGCGGGAGTCTGATTGTCTGTAAAACTTGTCATTATCATCAACACTATTGTCTTCTATCATGGATATGAAAAGAATGTGTCTGGTTTTAGGGGCGCGAGGGAATAAAATCCAAACACATAGATGATACATGCACACAATGGGTTTGATCAACATCGATTCTTCAGTATTCTCCTACAAAACACCATAAAAACTGGAAATGGAAATTCTGTCATTGTTTACACACCCTTGTGTCATTCAAATAAAGCATTTCACAATACATATGACTATACAGATGACTGTAAATGTCCATATTTAAAAAATGTACAGTTCTAAGATAATACAGATCATGCAGTTAGCTAATATCACATTCATTTAAGCAAAAACAATGATCTCGTTAAAGCAATTATTACAAGTTGTGATCATAATGATTGCAATATATAGATAACGTTTGGTTTGATGTCAATGACTCTGAAATCTCACTTGTGTTTGAGTCCATTCAAATATAGCAGCAAGTTTGACGTCAATGCCATATTGCCATTGACCTAATAGAAAGCAAAAGCTAAAAGTCACTGATGTCAAACTTGCCGCTATATTTTAATGGACTCAAATGTGAGTGAGATTTAAGAGCTGTGGCGGGAAGGAAGACTTTCAGTGAATACATTTAATTTCAATCTGATCTTCATACAAAGCTGTTATATATGATAAAAGCTGTTAATGCATGATAAAATCCCATGAAGCATTCATCAGATTTGCCTATAGAGAAAAAGAGCAGTTACTCTTTTTGCACTTGCAAATTTTAATAACCACCATAAGCTTCAGTAATTTAGTGGCTAAGATTAACCAAACTGATAGAAAGCAAAAACTATTTAAAGCATACTGACGCAGTGTGGATTACTGATTAATTAATTCATTCACAGTGCCAAGTTAAAAATACTGAGGAAAGCCCCTTTAATTCATATATCACTGTATTTTAGTGACAGGTTTTTGACAAGTTGTCAAAATAATTTCTGTGATACACACTGTTTATATTTTGGTACAAAACGGATCACTTAAAAAGTTAAGCCACACTTGAAGTTGCTTTATATGGAACATATTAAACAAAACCCATGACCTCTCCAACGGACAACTTCAAGGAATCTAGAAGACTTTCTAAGTAAGTGTCATACTTCACTGCCCCACAGTTAATGTTGAATAAGTTCAACAATGTGCTGGTCCTCTAGCCAGGTTAGAGAAAGGTTTATTTTGAAAGCAAAAATAATGCAAAAGCAGACATAATGTGTCTGAGCCAAAACTATTCTGGAGACACAGAAGCGTTCTGACCTTGCTTTGAGGAAATAGTTGAGAACATTGTGACGGATCATTGAGCTTGCCTGACATAAAAAACCTTTTGAGGACAGATGAAGTTTGATTTCATCAGTCTGATATGCACTGTTCATCAGAGCATGCAAACTAGCAAGAAGGGCATTATAAGGCCATTTTTCACATTAGCTTAATGATCAACTACTTCCAAACCCGAATTATCAAGAGCACAGCAGTTAGGGAAAGTTTTGCAAATTCTCTAAATGGTTTGTTTTGTATCTCAGTTTAATATAGAGATTTGATCCAATGTCTTTGGCAGATAGAATGACCAGACACCCTGATAAAATACATAAAAACCTACTTACTGTACATAAAATACACAAAGAACTACATCTGTTGCTTGGTGTGCATGTGTGTATTTGTACAAAATGTACTAAAACAAACAAATCAATCTTTGATTTTGGATCAACAAAACTGTAACTTTGGCCTTGTCAACACTATTATGTTTTCATTTGAAAACGCATATTTTTTCTCTCCGTTTTTGCCTTCCGTCCACACTGAGACAGACATTTTTGTTAAGGAAAATTTAGCTTTTTGAAAACGCTCTCCAATGTGGATAAATTTAAAATGCTGTTTTCGCGTTGTAGTGTGGATGGTGAAAACGGAGGTATTTGAAAAGATTACGCATGTTTAGTCACGTGACGCATATTGTACCCATAGATATCTATAGTTATCCCAGCATTGTTGTGACTGCTATTTACATTAACGGTATTGCTCAAGATAAAGATTCTACAAAGGAGCATTTATATTACATTCCCGCAAATATGACAGAATTTACTCACATTTACTGTCCTATGTGGCAAAATATGATGACAGTTGCGTTTTTAAACCCGATTTTGAGCGTGACCTGGACGCAACAGTGAGTGATGCGATATTATGCTAATAAAATGATCGGGGGCTAGAACAATAGCATGAGAACTTTATTATATCTGCTCTCTCTGCATCATCTCGTGAGCTTTTAGTATGTTTTACGCATGCGCAGTAAGGTGATTTAAGCATTTTCAGACGTTTCAGTGTGGATGAGCAACTTTTGGAAAACGCTAGTGTGGATGCGGAGCGTTTTTAAATGAAAACTCTGTTTTCAAATGTCCCCGGATTAATGTATATGTAGCCTTAGTCATGCGTTTCATATAAAAATATTAGATCTATCAAGCCATTTTCAAAAAACAATGTTTCTTTAAATTTACTTTCTGTACTTTAACTTGAATCAGACCGGGCAGGATTCAAAATGCAGGTCTACTGCATGCAGAGTATGCGCTCTACTGACCAGGCCACGCCTCCTACGTATCATGATTTTTTATCATAATCATCTGGTCACCCTATCAGCAGACCACAGAAGAGATCTGCCAAAAGACAGATTTAAAGCCTGAGAGCAAATGCTAGATCAAAAGTAAATATAGGCCTACATAACCTACTAAAACCCAAAACCCCTCACAATATCTTTTGCCGAGTGGAAAAGCAAGGCATTCCTTGCACCACTACTAAAAGGCAAAATAAGAAGCAGACACAGGCTTGTCAGTAACAGTAAGAGATCACACACACACACACCCACATCCACACAGCCTGCTATTACCTCAGACTATAATCATACAGTGGAGCCCTTCAAACCTACATTATAACTATACACCACCTAACACAATAAATCAGCTAATTTTTGCAACTAATTATAAGCATAATTATCTGGGGCCCGATGCATATAACCTGCCTTTAGACCCGTGACAGCTTTACAGCGGATCCCTAAACAGACCGGCCGGCTTTTTCCACTAAGCGATCAAGAGAAAAGGCAAATAAGGTGTGTAAATGCAAAGCGTGATTTCCATGTGGTGAAGGACCGTTACAGACATGATGACAGGAGAGAGCAACACAGTGCCAGTTTGCAGTCATCTTTCCAGCCGAAAAGAGCTTAATGGGTTTTTGTGTCTGTTTGTTTGTTCTGGGGCCTTTTGCCAAATGCCTGTCGGCATATATCTGTCGGTACAGTAAGAGTGTGAAAAAAAGAAAAAAAGAAAAAAAATGCACACAGGATGAGCGATTGTGTTCTGGGAGTTATCCACGCTCTATTTATCACCATCAACGCTATTAAGCCCGATGGCTAAAGCAAAGAGACGAAAGCACGAATCAGTTCAACAGGTTCTGTCAAACCTGTTAAATGGGTTCAGGAAAGCATCACAGATGCATACGCATGCTTCACTACGTTCTGCATGGATCTTTTACAATTTGATAAGAGTAAAATTATTGGCTACAATGCAGGGACTCCAAAATAATTTACCAAATCAATTTAAACATGAAATATTATTGCTTTTACATTACTTTTTTTATGCATTTAGCACAGTAAAAATGAAAGCAGTACACTCATGCTGCAAGCAAAAGTCTGGAGATGTTCAGACATGTCTGTGCATCGAGGGTGATGAGTATGAATATTTCCCTCTGCCAGTAAAAGTGGAAAACAAAGGCAGTTAGAACAATCCAGGACTAGAATAAATAAACAGCAATGTGCTGGAATTCACTGTGAAAGATTAAATTTGATCAAAGTTCAGAAAACTTAAAGGGTAAGCCCAGCTAAAGAATCATTCATGGAATTAAGAGGAACAAAAACAAACAAACAAAAAATCTGCCCCATCTTATTGTTAACAAAGTTTCAGAAAGACATTTAGAGGAGGTAAAGTTAAAGGCCTTAAAGGGATAGTTCACCCAAA
Organism: Anabarilius grahami; assembly: GCA_003731715.1. Classification (NCBI taxonomy): domain Eukaryota; kingdom Metazoa; phylum Chordata; class Actinopteri; order Cypriniformes; family Xenocyprididae; genus Anabarilius; species Anabarilius grahami. The sequence continues at coordinate 5,959,541 of RJVU01075544.1, read as the reverse complement.
AATGAAAATTGGATGTTTATCTGCTTACCCCCAGGGCATCCAAAATGTAGGTGACTGTTTCTTCAGTAGAACACAAATGATGACAACGGAAGTGATGTCTCGCGCATATACTTCAATGAAAGCGAGACATCACTTCCGTTGTCAGAGCGCGATCAGACCTCACCAAGCGAATGCTGAACGCAGTTAGACATAGTGGTGTATTAGAGGTAAAAAAATTACGTAATTACGTTATATAAATACTTCTCGCACAAACCGATTGTTTCGTGTCTTAGGACATCAATGTGGCGTCACGAGCTGCAGGGTTTAATTTGGATTTGTCAGTGCATGTTTATTGACTCTTATAAATTGTGTGACCATTGACTCGCATTATAAGACTGACAGACATCAACGGTTTGAATTAAAAATCAACATTTGTGTTCTCCTGAAGAAACAAAGTCACCTACATCTTGGATGCCCTGGGGGTAAGCAGATAAACATCAAATTTTCATTTTTGGGTGAACTATCCCTTTAAAGGAATAGTTCACCCAAAAATGAAAATTCTGTCATCATTTACTCACCCTCAAGCTGTCCCAAACCTGTATGAGTTTTATTCTTCTGTTCAACGCAAAATATAATATATTTTAAAGAATGTTGGTAACCAGAGAGTTGATGGCACCCACTGACTTCCATAGTATTTTTTTTTCCTACTATGGAAGTCAATGGGTGCCGTCAACTATTTGATTATCAACATTCTTTAAAATATCTTCTTTTTGTGTTCAACAGAAGAAAGAAACCCATACAGGTTAACTTGAGGGTGACTAAGTAATGACAAAATTTTCATTTTTGGGTGAACTATTCCTTTAACTCGGAGCTCTGGGAGCCTGGAAATACAACTTTTCCCTACATCTGCCTCAAGCTAAAAATAGTCCCATCATCCATCTAAGCCATGCAACACTCCCCTCTAAACCAAAAGTTTGACTTTGGAAAGACCAGAGGGGTGGAACAAAGGTTGAGACATCGGCCTGTGTGAGATTGACCATGTCTTTTCCAAACTCAACCAACATTTCCAAACCAGAGGTCTTTTCCTGGCATTACAAGTAGTTTTGGGATTAAAAACGCAATCATTTTGAGAAACTGGTGGTGATTCTGGGGTATTAGATTGTATGTGCCCTAGCAACTAGTATGCACAATTCTGTTCAATGATGTAACTCGTTACTTTCAAAGTGGGAAGTGACTTGTCTAGATGTGCGTCATTAAAAACCTCCTCAGACAGTGACTCAAATCCCCAACCTAGTGTTTACTCTCCATGTCTGCTATTAGAGCACAGTCCACTGAGATCTACAATTAAATGTAGTAACTGACAGGGGAAACATTATTAGGATTGTTCACGGTTACTTAACTGAGTAGGTGTTCTGAGGATTGACAAGAAAACTGACTCACTAGAAAGCCTAAAATTAGGGTCCAAATGTATTACTTATCTCTGATACCTAAAGCTTTTCCATAACACATATGGGGAATATTTCTCACATAAAGATACCAAAAGAAAAAAAATATCTGGAACAAAATCAAAATGTGTTTTCAGGTTTTTGTGACTGGCATGGAAAATGGCTCATCTTGTATATAATGCTACAATTGTTTATCATACATATGGAAGGAAAAACAAAATAATTAAATTGTCGATGGGATAAAAATACACTAAAATGATTCAGACAAATGGCAACTTTAAAGGATTAGTCCACTTTTAAATAAACTTTTCCTGATAATTTACTCACCACCATGTCATCCAAGATGTTCATGTCTTTCTTTCGTCAGTCGAAAAGAAATTAAGGTTTTTGATGAAAACATTCCAGGATTATTCTCCTTATAGTGGACTTCAATGGCCTCCAGACGGTTGAAGGTCAAAATTACAGTTTCAGTGCAGCTTCAAAGGGCTTTAAACGATACCAGACGAGGAATAAGGGTCTTATCTAGCGAAACGATCGGTCATTTTCCAAAAAAAATACAACTGTATATGTTTTATAAACACAAAATATCGCCTTGAACGTACTTCCGCTTTCCGCATTCTTCAAAACGCTTACGCTGTATGTCCTACGCCTTCCCTATTCTACTTACGGAACGAATGCGGCGCCAGTTTTGTTTTTTTCCGTAAGTAGAATAGGGAAGGCGTAGGACATACAGCGTAAGCGTTTTGAAGAATGCGGAAAGCGGAAGTACGTTCAAGGCGATATTTTGTGTTTATAAAACATATACAGTTGTATTTTTTTTGGAAAATGACCGATCGTTTCGCTAGATAAGACCCTTATTCCTCGTCTGGTATCGTTTAAAGCCCTTTGAAGCTGCACTGAAACTGTAATTTTGACCTTCAACCGTCTGGAGGCCATTGAAGTCCACTATAAGGAGAATAATCCTGGAA
>RJVU01075544.1:5912955-5954357 GCA_003731715.1 Anabarilius grahami | reverse complement strand
GGGGGGGGGGGGGTTGGAAAAAAAAAATTAATTTATATCTTTGACTGAGATCAGAACAACACCTGGAAACTGTTGACGTTTAAAGCTCCCAGGAGAAACCAAGTAGCCGGACGCTGGAGTTTTACATCACGCGAATAGGGAGGGGGGAAACTTATATCCACATATCCCAAAAAAAGTTCGCAAAAAAAAAAAGTTGAGATCAACCCCTCATGGATAAAAAAAGCAAGCCGATCGATGAGACAACTCGGCGAAACTGAATGAATCAGAAGAAGCAAAAATCCCCGATGTTTTCCTCGGTTAGTCCGTTCAGGGATCACCGATGGTTTTGAATAATATGCGCCGTTAGGCAGCTAAGGTTGAACGGTCTCTGATTTCTCTGAGTGTTTTCAAAGCCGCCACACCCCAGTCTGCTGAGAAGTTGCTCTCTGCCACACACAGCAGAAGACAGTTTAGAACTGTTGGGTTCCTCGCGCATTGCCAGCCAGCCCCCCTCGCGGATACGCCCACCGCGGGTGCTCATGGGAAATGTAGTTTTCCCGCAGTACACTAATAAAATGCTAGTAAATTTCACAATTAATTACAAAGAAACGGCAAAACATTTAATTAAACACGACATTATGAAGTATAAAGACTAAAAACGCATTTTTTTGTAAAACGTACTCCAATAACCGTTGTTTTATTTACAGCTTTGAAAAATATTATTTACAGTGTATGCCAGTTTTTTAGCCTACATTCAAATATTCATTTAGACTTTCTTTTAAAAATGTGGTAATATTTATTTAAAGCATTGAACTTTTATGCAAATTACTTTTTTTTTATATTTACGAATTTCAATATAGTAAAATTCAATCAATAATCCTTACATGTTATTCATATAATGGATTAAAAATTTAAATGAGTAAAAAAAAAGAGCTTAATAAAACATCTTAATGTTACAAGGGAATGGACCATTTCAGTTTGTGATTCGTATTCATAAATTAAATAAAAAACAAAGAAAATATGCTTACATTTATGACTACAAATCACACAAACTAAATGGTCCACCCTTGTTTCATTTATATTTATACAAAATGTTTTAAGCTCTATTTTTTTATCCATTTAAAATTCCTAATTCATAATATGAATATGTAAAGATTATTCAATTCAATTTGATGGAATTTTACTACAATTTGAATTTGTAAATCTTAAAAAAGGCTTAAACGTTATTATTGAGTGTGATACACTCTAAAAAAAAATTGCTATACAGCATTAAAAGTGGTTCTCTGCTATGTAGCACCATATCTTTAAAGTTTAAAGGTGCTCTACAGCATATCGGATTTTATTTCTTCAACAAAAATGGTGCTAAACAGCACCAACAGTGGTTCTTTGGCTCGTAAAGAACCTTTAAAGGGGCTTAACAGGTTCTGTATGCAGTAGCGGTGCTATATAGCACCTCAGTCATCCCAAAGAACCGCTGAAGAACCGCTGAAGAACCACTGAAGCACCAAGATTTGATGCTATACAGCACTTAAAGTGGTTCCCCTGATTACGAGCCAAAGAACCACTTTTAGTGCAATATAGCATCAAATCTTGGTGCTTCAGTGGTTCTTCAGCGGTTCTTTGGGTTGTTTTGTAGCATCTGCCAATGTGTAAGTGTAGATAATTTTGTTTGTTTATTTAGCTCAGGCACGTGCTAGCAATGCCAAGGTCATGGTTTGATTCCCAGTGAAGAAATTAACTGATAAAATATATGTTGCTTGGTTAAAATCATCTGCCAATGTGCAAATATAAATAATAATTGTGCTTGCTTATTTATTTATTAGGTTTCTTTTGAGAAAATGGCCAGTGTGATGGCTGTAGTAGCTTTCTCTTGTTTGCCGTTCAGATGACATTCTTTAGGGCCTCTGTTAGAAATCTCTTTTGTTGAGACTTATGTCAATATTGACGCACTGATTGCAGCATGTGTTCTGTATGATTTGTGCTTAGGCAGGAGATGAAACCTTGTTCAAAGTAAATGGTCGCAATGATTTTTCCATATGGAGTGTGTTTCCATCGTTTGGCTAAAGCAAACACCATTACGACAGAGAGATAGAGCTGTCTCTGTGTTTCATTGCGCCCCCATGTGTTTGAAATTATATAAAATCACACTATACATTTGACACCAGCCCAACGTCGAATTAGGCCTATCTATGTTTCCTGTAAATTCAGTATATTGTTCAATTAACCCTTAATTAAAGTGTATTATTGATTTATTCTTGACTATTGATTGTTTTAACGCTAAAACTGCTTGTTTCTCCTCCAAGTTTAATGTTTAAATAAAGACGAATAAATCTGAGGCGATCTTCTCTTAATCCTCCAGCATATATAAACAAAACTTAAAAGTACAATGGCATAATTTCCTTGTGGGAAAAGTACTAGCAAATGAAATCTTCCTGTTGTCTTTATCCCTTTAACTGCCCCACCAAGAAAAAGGCATTTGAAAATTTTTTTGTTTGCATTTTTTATCTCATTACGTCACTAGTTTATGGAAGCCCGTTTCCGCCACAAAAAAAAAAACGCAAAAAAAACGCAAAAAAAAAAAAGAAAAGATTAATTGTGACTTTTTATCTCAGAATTGCGAATTGTAAAGTCAGAATTCTGAGATAAAAAGTCGCAATTCATTTTTTTTTTTTTTTAGTGGCGGAAACGGGCTTCCATATTAGTTACCACACTCACTGTATTTTTTTTTCAATACATCCCATAATTTTTTAAATATTGGCCTCTACCAAATGGTTGATATGGCACTTAAAGGTAAAATAAATAAATTCATACACATATTATGAAAATCAGAAAATATGAACTATAATACTAATTTATTTAAAACAATCAAAATAGTTTTATATATTGAATCTTGTTTATTTATTGAAATATTCCATAAAATATTTCTGATTTTCATTTTATGACAGGAAATTACATGTTTTCTTGTTTATTTAACAATAAACAAAAATAAATAACACAAATAACTAAAAGTAACAAAACTAAAGACATTACATTCTTTCTGCATTCAAAAACTAAAAACAAAATAGAAAAAGATAGCATTATAATGGCATTTTAGGCTTTTATGATTCAAGAAACGCCATCAAGTGTGGTAGTGCAACAGGATTTTTCTTTTTTCTTTTTGACGTATGAACATTTCTCTTCTCAGACAGGGTGATAATTTGGATACTCTATTGATGGTCATCAACATCACTGAGATCAGCATCAGAATCTTGGGGGTTTTCTAAGACAAGGGCCTGAAGAGTGCGCGTTCTTGTACCATAGAAACTGTTGACATCCATCTAGTAATTGTAAAAAAAGCAACAACAAACACAATCTCTTACAATTTTAGTAGTGTTAGTACACCATCATTTGAGAAGTAATTGCCTCTGATAATTATGATTTCCACACATTAATTCTATGAATTCATTATATTTACTCCAAAAAATATGCAAAAGTGGCAAAAAAAAATACATATTTAAGGAATTATCTCAGCATATTCATGAAGAAATAACAATAGCTGTCATATTCATAGCTAATAATTATCAGAAGTTTATATTTCTCAGCAAATAGTCCATTCTGACTGCAGAAATTGATGATCTGAAAAGATTACCTTAGCTTTTCTGCATTTACCTTTAAGTGACAAATCAACTGTTTGGTTGAGCATGTTTTTGAAAAATTATTAAAAACATACTAAAGTTTTTTCATGGCACCAAGTCACATAATTTTGTAAAGTTAGGGCTCTTACAGTGTAATATGTCAAAAACAAATTAGCTTACCTTGCAAATTTTCACCAAGAACAGTTCACATGGCAGGAGTGATTTCTTTGTTTCTGACATCCATGTTAGAGGAAGTGTTGTGACAAGTGCTGCTGATTGACACTCTGACATCTAGTGGATTTTTTTGGCATAACGTACCTCAACCAGATGGTAGAGATGGCTCAATCAGCTTGAGTTAAGTTAGGTACTCCTCTCAATGAAATATAGTGACTCAAAATGTGCTCAACCATTTGGTCGAGCAGGCAGTTAAAGGGTTGAAGATTATCCTACCATTTAGGTAAACAGAGCTATAGGAAACAAGACTGGAATAAACTGATCGGAGCTATTGAGGTACATTATACATTAAAACGGAGTTATCTTTTTGGAATTCATTGTGTCTATCAGATTGGATGGGTTCAAATAGCCTAGATTATTCATAAAATTGCCAAGAAACAATCGTGTGAACGTTTTCAAGGAACTGCTGCTTCAAAGGCAAGATTTTGTTTTGACATAAACAGCTTTAAACTTAAGTGGACAATCAGCAAGAAGGGAAAGAGACAAAAGAGACGGTTGCTGGTGGTGGAAAAAACAAAAATCTGCAGGTTTGATCCCAGGAACTAGAAATGTCATTTCTGCTTTCAGAGGGCTGTGCCCTTTAAACACACTCTCAACCTGCAATTACTGAAGTGTGGCTGTTTTAGATAGATCTGCTAAAAAGGCTACATGTAAATGCATTTATTCACATGTTTAATGAGCCACAGAGACATCATATAAACACGCATGAATGAGAAATACAGCTGTCAAGACTGAACCATGAAAGAATGAATATTATTTATTCTTTTTTATTTTAACATTGTTTACAGTACATGAACTGCCAGCAATGTACTTGATACTGAGAATAAAGAAAATAAAGACATAAACTGGCTTTTTAAAAAGCATTTTTAAAAATTATTACGTTTTAATCATCAGACTAAACATCATCTGACTATTTACAATATATAAACTATAGATGTGCTTATAATATAAAGGGTTTACATTTATGTACATTATTTATAAATGCTGCCATGTAAGTAATGAATTCATATAAACTGTTACAAACAGATGACACTTTCATTACATCACAAGGGAAACATCACGCTGACTGGACACAAGTACACAACTGCTAAAAAGACAATTAAACGCTTCCCCCTTCTGCTACGTTGTGAATCCTTGCAGATTTGGAGATCATACAATCTGCGGGTGCTTAAAAAATGCTGCTGTCAGCCCAGACGTCAGCTCGGAAGCTACAAAAGCTGTGCGTGTGAAAGTCAGGGGATGGAAGCACAGCATTATGGGGGATCTTGTTGGTCAGGGCAGTTTCTTGTGCACCGCTGCTAATGTTCTAGTTGCAGCAATCACGGATTGTACTGCTATAAAGGGAACAGTATTTATGCATGGTTCATCTTCGATACTAAAGATTTCTACGTTGTGCTATATGATAGTAAGTTAATAAGATCTTACTGGTTAACTACCTTCATCATAAAATCATTAATTTATGCAGTGGATACATCAGAGAGGAGTCAAATACTCAAACAAAATCATCAGCAACATCATGAAATCAATATTACACTCTCTCTCTCAGTGAAAATTTCACTCCAAATTCAGAAGAATATATATATAGATATATATTGGGGTCAGTATGTTTTTGAAATAAGTCTCTTATGCTCACCAAGGCTGCATTAATTTGATATATAAAAAAAACAACAATAAAAACAGTAATATCGTGAAATATTATTACAAAATATTAAATAACTGTTTTCTATTTTAATAATTTTTAAAATGTAGTTTATTCCTGTGATGCAGAGCTGAATTTTCAGCATCATTACTACAGTTTCCATATATATATATATAATGTAAGCAATAAGGTACGAGACGCTTCACGTTGTGCCTAACAACTCCCTTCAGCCGTGACTTATTCACGATATAGCACCAGCCTCGAGTACCTTATTGCTTTTATAAATCAGTTACCACACAATACAAATATTAAAGCCAAAAAATATATGTATCAATGCAAAGTAAAATCACTAAAAGCCTTCCTTCCGCTGGAAAAAATAGTCCCTGACTGTGAACAGCAACAGAAGTTACATTATTACACCATTAGATGGCGGCAAAGACTGTCTTTATGAGTGTCAGTCAGTAGCGAAGACTTTTACATGGAAAAGACCGAATTGTTGTGAACACGGAACAAGACGCAACTGACAAATGCTTTGACAAGCGCTGTCAGTCACGGGAAAACCCCTTAACTGTTAAAAAGACAAGATATTGCAGCGGCCATTTAAACAGATTTTCTAGAACTGACCTGAGGGAAAATGCTAAATCTGAATGCAGGTAATAAACTCGCTCACCCAATCTCTTTCTCACAATACTTTTCTACACAATACAGTAATATATATATATATATATATGTCATCTGATTTTGGAGTGAAATGCTTCTACTTTGCTTCAAACTCATGTTCAGCAATCAGGAATCATTTTGAGCCATTACGTAAAGACAGATACTGGCAATTCTTTAACAACTGGCACATTTAGTTCTCAGGCTCGTAAACACACATTAACACACATTGCTAAAACAATGGGACACTTTTGTGCTTGAGAAACCACATTGGTGTGTGAGGCCATTACACCACTACTGACAACATGTCACCATCACCAGAACACACAATTATATGCTTCTTTACCAAAAAATGAACAATGATCTCAATGGCTTATTTCACTGATGCACTTCAGAAATCATACACATATATTTAATCAGTAAATCATTCATTACTCTCGGTATATCCAAAACACCACAGAGGGAAATGAAGCATCTGGCCATGATAAACAAGGATGCTTTTTTTTTTAAATTGTAATTTGGAATATACTACAGTGCTTTGAGTCTGACAGGGACTAGGGACATTTAAAACACTGAAAGAAGATATCGAGATATGTAATTATGCTGATACTGGTTCACAGATATGATGATTTATTTATGTGTGGCTGCTCTATCCATTAAACATTAATTAAACAGACAAAATGAATTAAAAAGTACCACAATTTAAATGCACATCTCATTTAGACATCTTATAGTCCATTACAGTACATTCACTGACTGAAATATTCTTTCTCCGTACGCATAAAGAGGAGAGAACGCACACATTCACACACATACACACACACAATAAAACACCACAGTGTTACCATTTAGATCATTATGGGCCAGTAAGTGCTTGATTTATAGTATTTAGGATAACGAGTTTCAATTACAAAGATTAAAATAATCATGTACCATGTTAGACATCCACACATTACTTTTTTTTTTTTTCTTCAAACAATTTACAGTTAGTAGTACATAGGCTTTGTTCATATATCTGTCTACAAAATATATTAATCTATGATTATGTCATAAGTCGTAACTGGGTCACTAGGTCAAGAGATTTAGCGTAAGTTGTGCTTCAAATGAAAGTGCTACAGTTTTAGGTTTCAATAATCGCCAAATGATCGAGAACCGATCTCCGGAATCATCCATCTAGTTCGGTTAATGGAAAAACTAGAAGCAAAACATTAATACGATCAGCTTTCCACTGAGCAACATTTACCACATGAATGCCACTTTGCGCTGTAACTAAAACATTTATGTGCACCAACGCACAATATTTGTTTCTCCAATCAAGGAGAAGACCCTGTGAATGTGTTTTCTTTTTTCTTTTTTTTTGGTTTTCTCTGCATATAAATCCAGAGATTTCAAAATCAGTCTGTCAGTAGGACTCCTAGATTGGATCCTTACAAACTGATCCCATGATTAACTGTGCTTTCCAATCTGTGCTTTCCCATTGCAACCAGCAGTATTCATTAAAATATATAAATGTGCCTTTCATCTTGGATAATTGACATTTTTTTAGATCTAAATCTTTTAAAGTTGGCATTTTAGCTAAATAGTCACAATTATTGAAAAGGGATGTGATAGATAATCTTGAAAAGACCAGATGGATTGGAATATTCTTCTATTTTCTATATATATCATATATATTTATGCTCATATATCTGCTAATATATGCATCTCTAAATATTGTAGAAAGGATAAACATTATAAATCCATATAAAAATGTGACATATACATCTGTACTATACGTACAATTTGCATAAATTTGAAATTGTGTAATAGACTGCAGCCAAATCAAGTCTGGATTCTGGACGAGGTCATGCGTTGCCTCTCAACAGCCTTCAGTGTCATATCTCACAGCTATTGCACTGAGTATTGCTATATCTAAAATGAGATATGATGAAATAAACACTTTAATAACCACCAATCCTCCCATCGGAACTGAGCACTTACTGTGATTCTAATCTGAATGTGGCCAAAGGGTAAAGGTGAAAGGTCATAATATGAAGGAATGGATGGGAGGTTGGGCCAGCTGATGAGTCTATTTGGTTAGAATGCAAAATCCCTTTTGTTTGCAAACCCTGCAGACTGCATGTGCTGTTACTATGGCACATACTGACTATTATGGGCTTTGATTTTCTAGTTCTGGCCATCTTCTCCCCATTTATCAAGCTATAAAATTAATATCTGCATTCCCCAACCACTTTAAATGCAAGCCAATGGCATTTAAATGGAATTAATGCCGACCTGAGATGGGTCAACACCCCATTTACAGCACATGCAGGTCACAAGGCCAAATAATGCATTGATTGAATGCAACTAAAGCTAGAAATCTAGTGACTGATCTTGTGAGAGATTATGCATCCTCCCCAACTACTGACCCGAAACTAATATTAAAAAGCATAAACCATTAGAGGCCTAATGACCACTGTTTCCTTTGCTGTTCCCTGACGTCCAGTCAATGATGATAAAGCTCAGGCTCATTATCATAAATAGGACTCCTAAAATGGCGAAGCAAGCAGCCTATAAAAGAAGAAGAGAGGCAAGATTATTAACACCAAAGTGATTCATCTAAAAAAATATGATTGGGTGCATATTATGAGGAAATGTCTGGGTCAAAATAAAGTAAAATAAAAATTAATTAAAATGAAATACATTTTGCATACAAAACAAAGATCTTTTTTCAGAACATTGAGATTTTTTTTATTTTTTTGTATTGTGCCATTTTCATGTGATGTGATTCATGTCATTTCATGTCATATGATTTTAAAATTAAACACATTGGCCACATACACACTGCAGCTGAATTCCATTGTCAATTCACCTTTTAGTGCTTAACCTGTTCTGTACATACAGTCATTTACGGGAGTGACAATAGCATTCTACAACCGAATTAACTCCTGAAACTGAACAAATTTGTTAAAGGCACAATATGTAATTTTTTGCCACTAGAGGTCACCTATTCAAAACAAAGGCGTAGTCTGATGATGCCGAGATTGAGTGCGGAATCATGGGAGATGTCGTCTTCACAGAAATCATGTTCATGGATGAGATTATTAACGTTACTGTAGTATGAAGCAGACTAGGGCCGAGTGCTATGCGAGCGGAACAAGGCCGCTGGAGCTATTGCTAATGAGAGACGAGAGCAACACGCGTCTTGGGAGCAGCAGAACTTTTATTATGCCACAGTCGCCGCTTTTTAAAAATTGCTTATTTCTCTGGATTTCTTGGAAACATCTGAGATAATGTAGGAACACAAGTCAACAAAATATATAACACTTTTCTAGTGGTTTTAGGATATTTTAATCTTAAATAATAAAATCTTACATATTGTGCCTGTAATGACATATTTAAACGCTCATCAGAAATGTTTCTCTCTTCTTTATGTGCAGAGCAAGAAATCACAGGGAAAGCTGTACAAGCCTTGACTCATTTGCATTGCCAGATTTTCCTAGAAAAACTAACAAGAACAAGCCTACAATAAACCGAAATAAATCCAAATGCTTTATGCTGAAAATAAGACCAAAATATTGCGACCCACACCTGCTCACTTTAATAACTCCATAAACTTGATCGTTTTATGAGCCAAGCTTAAACAACAAGCCCGAAAACGCTTATAATAAGTGGACATGGCAACACTGTAAGAGCGTGCTCTGTGAAGCAGCCTTTACAAGCATAAACAATACACGACGCCTCTGTCGATTGGCTTTAGTTAAAAATGCTCAACATAATGAGTCTTTCGTCGCTGTAATATTTCTTTGGTCAGAATAACAGATACCAAACACATGAGATGCCAGAACCTTGCTATGGTTACTACACTGTCAATCATAGCGGTTTCAGGAGTGAGTTGTGTTCCGTATACAAATGGAACGATAATTTATGGAACTCACTCCCACATTTAAATGCGGTTGTCACGCCTGAAACTGTACAGTGTGTACATGGCATATGTGTGTACATAAATATATGATCTAAAAAACTATGGCTGGGTGAAGAAAGGTCTGGGTCAAAATAAAATAAAATTAAATTAAAATTTTTTTAGAACATTAAGATTTTTTTAGATTTTTTTTGCATTGTGACTTCATGTGCATGACAATCTTTTTTATTAAAATGAGCGTAAATTAAATATTTGGATACTTACAGTTGTACACACAACAATGAGAATTGAGGGAGAAAATGTGCTTAATTGTCATGAAAAAAAAAATCTTAATGGCCCTAANTATATATACACACACACACACAAAATACATTTATGGGGGTTAATTATAACCTGGGCATTTCTTAGAATTTTCAATGAGATTCACTAATACTAGAATTATACGTTCATGTTACACTCAACCTCTCCAGATTCCTGCAGTTTGCTGTAACTTGAGGGGAACTAGTTTACAATAGTTTGGGTCACACCAAAGATTTACCCGAGGGATTTGCAAAGCTCTTAGAATGATTAGTTTTCAGAGAATCTCAGTCTAAAGATGTGAAAGTTTTCAAAGCATCTACATTCCAACAAGAGGCAAGAAACTAGATCCCACTGTGGATGAATGGGGAGGAATCGAATATAGTATGTCCATAAGTACTTACAAGGATTTTCGGCGCTGAGCGCATAGGTTCCTCTTCCTTGGGAACAATGCGGATGTAAAACACAGCCGGAAATATAAAGATGAGGCATGGCGCGGACGTGGCACCTGCAGAACAATAAACACATGTTGACACTTACTTACTTAATGTAAACCTAAACCTTCACTAACATTAACCCTCAGGAATAAGTCATAACTGTGTCAGAAAATCTTTAGTTAAAGCAGTTGAAGTTACATAAGCCTTAGTCATTAAGAGGTTTTTCAGGTTATAGGGTGGTCGGGCCCTTACAGAACAATAGTGTCCATTCTTCTCTGAGGTAGGTCAAACTCACATGAAGTGGAGAAACAATTAGTGTTATCAAGTTAAGTGTGAGACCAGGAGAAACTATCATGTAATAAAGGGAAAAGCATAATGGGACTTTGTTGATAATTATATACACATTCCAAAGGTGATTAATAATGCTGGTGGGGATGGATTTATGCACGACTGGCACTGTGCGTACAGTATTATAGTCTGAGACTTTAATGCATGTGCTGATAAAAGCGAATGTGAGGTCCTTGAGGTTGCCATGGCGACACTCACGGACACTGTTCTCACGCTCTTTTCACACTAATGGAACTTCAAAAGAAAGAAAGAATCCCATCAAGAATCCAACATCACTCAAGAGCCGAGAGCACCAAACCTACCGATGATCCCGAAGATGCCCAGGATGTTTGGGGCGAAGATGACAAGTAAGTTGATGAGGGTGAGGAGGCAGACTGCTATGGCAATGTGACGTGGCCACCAGAAGGTTTTATTTGCGAAGAACAACTGCTGAATTGCTCTCCTTACCTGAGAAGAGATATTAAATAACAAAGCACTGAAATCAGATACTGCCTGTCATCCGATCCAGACTCCTTTAACAAAGTTGTAACTGGATAAGATGAAGTTTATTTTAAAATTGTAAAGTTTAAAATGTGATATTGTGTATGTGTGTGTGTGTGCATTCTTGTGACATATCAGGACACAAATGTGCATAATGACATGGGTATGACATAGGTATTAATTACAAGGAGAGGGTGACTTATGAGGACATTACCCCATGTCCCCTTTTTTCAAAAGGCTTATAAATCATACAGAATGAGCTTTTGTGAGAAAGTAAAAATGTGCACAGTTTCCTGTGATGGTTAGGTTTAGGGGTAGGGGTAGTGTAAGGCGATAGAAAATATGGTTTGTACAGTATAAAAACCATTAAGCCTATGGAATGTCCCCACAATTCACAAAAACAAACCTGTGAGTGTGTGTGTGTGTGTGTGTGTGTGTAATACTCACAGGAAACAGCACGATGGGTACAGTGAGCGTGACGGCAGTCAGCACAGCTAGACGAACGCACAGGATGAGTGTGTCATACGGGTCAATTCGACTGTAGGTGTGCAACAGCTCGGCTTCCACCTTATCTACACACAAATAGAATCATTTATATTTAAACATAAAATTAAAAAGATTTATTCAACAATAATTTAAATTATGCTTTAGATCAGTAGTTCTCAAACTCTTTCAGGTGGTGGACCATTTCCACCTAAAAACTAAAAGACTTAATAAATATTGAGATTAAATAGACTGCTACTTTTCGGTATTGAACCTAAATGAGCCAAATATTTACTAGCAAAGAAGTTGGATCGAATTGAATGAATTGAATCACTTACTGAATTAAAAAACAGAAACATTTAATCACAAATGAATGTTAATACAATGAGTTAATATATTATTATTTGTTGTTTAATCAGTTGATTCATTCAATCTAGGGACTTTTTGTCATCTAACTCTTTTACATATTTTCAGTAATGTTAAAAATGTTGGGGTCTGAAAGGTTTTTAATTTTGAAAGAAATACTTAATATATGTAATACTATATTCAGCAAGGACACATTAAATTGTTTAAATCAAAAGACTTTGACATTGTTACAAAAAAACCTATTTTAAATAAATGCTGTTCATCAAAGAATTTTGAATTTTTTTTATTGTGGTTTGTTTTCACAAAAATATTAAGCAGCATAACTTTTCAAATTTGATAATAATACATGTTTCTTGAGCAGCAAATCAGCATATTAGAACGATTTCTGAAGGATCATGTGACACCGACGACTGGAGTTATGCCAGTCGCAGGAATAAATTACATTATAAAATATATTAAGACAGTTGTTTAATTGTAATATATTTCACAATATTACTGTTTATACTGTATTTTTGATGGAAAAAATGCAGCCTTGGTGAGAATAAAGAGATTTTATTTCAAAAGCATTCAAATATCATACTAACCCTAAATTTTTGAATGGTTTTGTTCTCTAATTTTTTAAATCACTAAATCAGCTCACAGACCTACTGACTACAGTTTGAGAACCATTACTCTTTTCCAATTCACAGTGGTAATGATTTTCAATAATGGACAATGGCCACTAGATGGAGTGCTAACCCTATTCCAACATGACCATGCGTCTAACACTGATTTGTCGAAACAGATGATTAGATCTGTGACATCAGCAAGCATATGCTCAGGTCTCAGTCTGCTCTTTTAATTTAAAAATTTCTGAAACATGAGGGTGAATATTCTGTCTAAAATAAGAAACCACTGCAGTCACACTAATCTCACCGGGACTCTGACATCTCAACTTGAATGACCACTCAGCACATCCATCTTGACAGGTCTCACCACCTCCTTCTCTTTAAAAAAAACCTCCTCCACTCTCTCCATCTCAGCTGAGTCACACTGTTGCCTCCTGATGTGTAAAAATGCAGGTAGTTGTCCTGGATGACCAAATGACCTTCAACAACTAACCATCCCTGCTGCTTCATGCTCTGTAACATATGGCAATTTTGCCTTGCTCTTCACCTCTGCCTCTAGATGTTTGATTCATTCTGTATTAGCCATCCTACCACATGCAAAATGCGACTCGGAATGTTATCTACATTACATTTGACAGCCTAGCTTCTGTTATCATGAACAAAATTCAACTTTTTTAAAACTTGGAAACCGTTAGAGGCTTAATGCCTATTTACTGGCACAATATCTGCATTTCTATTAGTATTCTTAGAGGACATTCACACAGGACATGTTTTGACATTCCATCTGCAGAGTTTTGTACATTTTTGGTTTATGTACACATGCCTCTGACTATTTTTAAGCATTTTAAGATACTCTGTCTGGTTAAAAAGAGTCCAATGCATTCTGTTCCCTTCATATCAGCAACATCTAACTCTTTTTCAATTCAATAAAGGCCTGTTCACACCAAGAACGATAACTGTAAATATAACTATATTAGAGTCCAGAGTTTATTCGAAGCATGCGCTGCAGTTGTCGTCTGCTACTTTAAATGCTTGAGCTCTTTAAAGCAGGATGAATTCTGATTGGCTGTCAATGTTTTTATTATTTTTTTAGCAGGAAAAAAACATTCTGAAAGTGAGTTCAACAATATAGTTTCTCTGTGCCATCCTCATTATAGTTGTGGTGTGGAGTTGACTCTGCTATTCTTTTATATCTAGAATGATTTTTAGAACTATATAGTTATCTTTATCGTCCTTGGAGTGAGGACTCCTGTATAAACAGTTTCTCACAGATCCTATAGCTTAAACCTTAGCAAAATCAAGGCATATAATCACACCTCCTATGCACATTTACCTTTGCTCTATGAAATTTCGCGAGTGAAATGGGAATTCGCCGCAATGAAGAATTTCACCTGATGGTCTTCCGGTGGCAAAGAAATTTCCTAATCTGAATTTTGCATCTTGTTCAAGTTTGGTGAACTTAAACACACATATTACCAGGTACACAGCTTCTATCTTTAGTACTCAGTTTTTAATATCTTAAGTAGACGAAATGATGGTAATAAGCCTCACCGATGAAGGTCAGATATCCGAACAGAGCAGCCAGGAGGTACATGATGTACATGACAGCAATGGAGATGTTGGAGACGTGTTGCATCTTTGTCTTTGTGGGGCTGAAATCAGAAAAATATAAGGATATGACAAAAAACACTGATAGACTAAGCACATTCAAACTCAAAATATCAGTTCATAAAGTTAATACAGTCAACACACACTTCGAACATATTTAAGTCTCCTCAAAAAATCTCTGAAGTGGTCATAAGGCCATAAAAATATTCATACTAATCATCTATTTTGACCATTTTGATGTCTATTTAAAATAGAATGTCTATACTTTAAGGAATACTCTGGGGTTTGTGGCGTAATGTTGATTACCACAAGAAAATAATTTCAACTTGTTATAAATAATTTTGACAAGTCTTGTGACTGTACTTTTAAAACCGTCAGTATTTTAAATGTTTACAGATTGGCCCTATTCACAAGAGCCTCACTGTAATCCAGATTTTGCCTTTTTATAGGAAATTTATGAAAAAAAGTATGCCACGAGTGCTGGGCTGCTCTTTTGGGCTTAACTTGTATTGAACCCATAATATTCCTTTAATGTCTGTGTTTAAATATGCTAATTCCAGACTGGTAAACCACAGCTCTCTGAACAGCGAAGCAGATGGGTAGCAGTGCTCAGCGCACGAGCCTCCATATGCACACTGTGACTCATCTCTGATTCCAGACCTGTGAAAGAATTTGCCACCTACTTGCGCAGCTCCGTGTAAATTGGCAGCACCTCGGGGTGGCACACGAACGCAAATGCCAGGATGGGAACCGTGTAGGCCGTCTAAAAAAAAATAATAAAAAAAACACAGACCAGACCACGTCACATCACCATGGATACAACAGCAGCAACCATAAAACCCAAAGTCCACACTTTAAAGCCCATTAAACACTGTGGCACATTTCAGAGAGCTAATTGTAGCTGTGATTAAGTCAGACTTGGACAGAACTCAGGCCTGGACTCATTAAAAATGCCGGTCCTGTGCATATGGAGACGGACTGAACTTAAAGGGATAGTTCACCCAAAAATGAAAATTTGATGTTTATCTGCTTAGCCCAAGCACATCCAAGATGTAGGTGACTTTGTTTCTTCAGCAGAACACAAATGACGATTTTTAACTCCAACCGCTGCCGTCTGTCAGTCAAATAATGCAGGTGGATGGGAACTCGTACAATAAGAGTCGAAAACACTTGCTTAGACAAATCCAAATTAAACCCTACGGCTCGTGACGACACATTGATGTCCTAAGACACGAAACGATCGGTTTGTGCGAGAAACCGAACAGTATTTACAACGGCAGTGATGTCTAGCACTCATTGAAGTATATGCGCGAGACATCACTGCCGTTGTCAGAGCGCGATCAGACCTCACTAAGCGAATGCTGAATGCAGTTGGACATAGTGGTGTTTTTGAGGTGAAAAATGATATAAATACTGTTCGGTTTCTCGCACAAACCGATCGTTTCGTGTCTTAGGACATCAATGTGTCGTCACGAGCCGCAGGGTTTCATTTGGATTTGTCTGTGCAAGTGTTTTCGACTCTTTTTGTACGAGTTCCCACTGACATGCAGATAAACATCAAATTTTCATTTTTGGGAGAACTATCCCTTTAACACTCCTGACAACAGACTTTCAAACTTATCACTCTGACAGTAAAGGACATATGTGGGAAAACTGCACAAGGCGATGTGTGAGTTGACACTTATGTATGTGCAGAGGATGCGTTAATGCTAGAGACATGAATAATAAAGAAATATAGGCCATAGACTGTAATAAATATGAATCTGTTTGGATACAGTCTTACAAAGCCTGTACTGAGCTAAGACTACATTGACAGAATTTTCATTTGGGGATGTTTCATTTTGGTGAATGTTTATGATTTTTAAGGTGATGTTTAGAATTTTTTCTTTCCTACAATTAGAGAGCAAAAGAGAGGTAGTAAAATGCCAGTTCTTTCCCATATTTTCCCAATTTAGCAAACCACTCGGCAATAATCTTTAAAACCACAGCACGTCAAAGGTTCCAAACTTTCTGTGCTTTAGAAATGTGAATATATTATCATAACATAAGCTGAAAATCCAGATTTTCATGTAGTTTGAGAACTGATATCTGAACGGCTGTTTGGATTAAGCCCACATATATGCAAATCATGCAATGGATTATTGAGAACTACAGTGTGTGTCATTTGATTTTGCTTAAAGTCTTACTGTATATCACATGACTCATAAGAATGTCACAGCATGATTTCAGCATATTCAGATTCTAAGTTCCTCGATGACATACCTGTGAGTTCATGTTAAAGAGGTGGGGGGTGCAGGCAGGGTCAGCCTCAGGGGTCATCTCCACTCCTCCGGGGTCAGCCGCCACACTTGTGTTAAAGCCCAAAACCGTCCTGTTATGGGCATAGTCTTCAAAAGGACATTTCACCTGGAACTTCTTATAGATCACCTGGAGGGAGACAAGAGATTCAGTAATTAAACAAGTCTTGGATAGGTTGCGCTAATCTCACAATGAGTTTTTAAGGGTTGATATCATCTTTCAATAATTTTTTCCCTTAGGGTCCACTTATAGTTACTCATAAAGTTTTTCATGACCATTTCAAACTCTCTTTCTGTCCCTTATAATTAACCAGGACATTTAACCCTATAAAGCCTACTGTATCATATTTGATGCACACATTTCTGAGGCATCTAAATTATCAACATGATCAAAACTGTGCTGAAAAAGACAATCGACTGCATGCCTTTTATTGTCTGATTGATATTGTATACTTTTTTAGCAAGTAAAAGGGCTTTTAGAATAATTTTAAAAATGTCCCTTTTCAGGTCTTGTATATGTCTTTTTGCTGTGTAATCTTTGCTGATTTTTATAAAGTAAACGTAAAAATATATATTGTTAGTAATAAATTTCAAGATGAACACAGACTGAAGCAACTTAGCTTTACTTTATTGTCTATATATATTTTTTTTAGA
The DNA here is from genome assembly GCA_003731715.1 of Anabarilius grahami. Taxonomy (NCBI): domain Eukaryota; kingdom Metazoa; phylum Chordata; class Actinopteri; order Cypriniformes; family Xenocyprididae; genus Anabarilius; species Anabarilius grahami. The sequence continues at coordinate 5,936,755 of RJVU01075544.1, read as the reverse complement.
AAAATCAAATGTGCGTATCAAAGACATTATTGGTAGATATAAAGTGACAACTAATATTTTAATGCATTTTATGTAGTATCTATACTATAATAAAGATCTAACTGACTTACATTACAAGCTATCTGACTACAGCAACTGCACCAAATTGCATATTTGTGTTTAGTTTGGGGCTCTGAATAAAATTTAGGTATTTTTCCCTCCCCGAGTATGAGCTCCATATTATCCTATACCATACTATATAAGCCATAAACGCCAAATTTATCAAATATTATGCTCAACTTTATTTTGTAAGGTTTCAATAAACTGCCGTTAAAATGTTTTTGACTATTATTTCATGTCAGGCTTTACAGGGTTAAGATTTAAAATATGCATTGTTGACATGTAAAAGTGAGTAGTCATTTGATTAATTTGTTTTTCCGTTTTTTTTTCCATTTTTCCAAATCGTGTTTACTGCTTAGTTTAAAAAGATGGTGTTTTTGAGTTCTGAAACTTACATTAAAGTTACAAATTATATAGTTTAATTATATTTTAGCATGGTTTTCCATGGTTTCTCATGATATGACCCCTTTAATCCTGAAAGGTACATATCACTGCTTTATAATGTTATTCATCTGTGTCACATGATCAGTCGGATGAAAGAGAGGAGACTAGGGTGGCTCTGTTGCCATTGTGTCTTTTCATTCTGTGCTTGTTCCAATCACAGCAGGGATGATGAAAACATCGAGAGACGAGAAAAGCGATGTTATCGTATTCAGAGAGGACCATGGTGTAAAGACTAGATGGTTTCATAAATCCAGTGTGAAGATGTGGCACAGCCAATGCCACACGCTCACACTAGCATGAGGACAGAGAGAGTGAGAGCCGTGTGCACAGATTAAAGCTCCCCTCCAAAACTAGGTCAGTGAGGTGCACCGAACACAACCCCACAACACACTCATTCTGTTGGTGGAAAAGATGAGCACACCCTAAAATCCCCCAGTTTACTATAAGATTTATAAGCTGCTAATTGGAACTGTATCAAGATTAAATATTAATTTTCACGCTCTCAGCACATTATTCAGAGAGGAATTTCAAAATAGCAGAGTACTGCTTCATGATGGGAATACTAAGCAGCACATGGTTTCTGAATGTAACAGATTTAAAGGGATAGATCACCCAAAAATTTGACTTTTGTCACATTTACTTGCTCATGTTGTTTATTGTAAATACTGAGCAGCTTATATTTTAGACACAATATTGCTAGTTAATTGGTCTATTTTTGATCCGCCAATAAAAATAGTTCCAAACAAAGCCACAGTAATGTATCTCTGAGCAACACACAGTAGTGGAGTTTCAAATTAATCAGTGTGTTGAACAAATTGATTTGAATGGATGGAATGAACGGTTTAATGACTCACTTAAAAAGAAAGTCACTTTTTGCCACCTACTGGAATACTGATGTAACATCTAATACACAGACTGACAGTCTATCTGGAGCAAACAAACTAACAAGACTAACAGAACTAACAGTTGTATGATGCAAAATGTCCAGAGCAATGTTTTAATAATGATTAAAACTACTTGTCAATGGTTTATGTGTGGGGGGAAAAACAAAAACATGAAAGCCATAGAGGGATGAGATGAGGGTAAGCAAATAAAACAATTTTCATTTCAGATGAAATGTTTCTTTGACGAGGTCAGCAAACATACCGCAATAAGGAAGAAGACCATGCAACTGAGAGAGAAACCGCTGGTGTAGCCCAGGTACCCTGAAACACACAGTGTGATGAGAGCCAGTGACTGTATACAGCAATTACCCACAACACTTCTATGAACAGCCTGACCTGGTCACATGCAGCCCTTTATTAATAATGAATACTCTTACAATTCATTAAAACATAAATAAAAGCAGCGGTTTGACGGAAAGGAAGTTGTGAGCAGAACAAGGGGTGTGTGCAATCAGACATAAGAATCAGAAGTTTGAGAAAACTTACCAAGCTGCTTCATTAAAGCGAGCGGCAAGATGACACTGCATGATACAATGACGACCAGGTAATTTCCATTTACATACCACTCCCTGCCAAACAAATCAAAAAAGAAAGGCAAACACACACAAAAATAATTATAAAATGGATCACAATTATCAATTGTAGATACATTTTTCACTGTTAGAAGTTGGGTGACAGTCACAGAGCTTTTCCTTTCCATCTGTATCATTTTTATTTGATTTATTAACAAGTTTATGTCAGATAAAAATGAGGGTGAGATATCATTCTTGTATGATGTTAATGTCGACTAAAACTATTAAAAATGGTTTTCGTTAATTAAAATAAAATATAAAATAAAATATATTAGATTAAAAAAAACTTTAAAATAAGAAATGTTCTCTTGGCATTTTGGCAACTAACTAAAATAAATAAGTTCAAGTTCAAGAACTAAAATTACTAAACCTAAAACTGAAATAAAAATAAATTAAAGCTAAATAGAAAGCAAAAAACAAAAACTAATAAAACAACAAAAGCACTTAACAAAATTACTAAAACTTAAACTAATATTAAAATAAAAAAATAAAAAAAAGATTTAAAAAAAAATAATAATAATAATAAATACTATAGTACTATATAAATAATACAAAAAAAAACATAACATTCATACATTCTGAATTCAAACTATTCATTGTTTTAGTACTGGCAACCTATTTTCAAAGCCAGTTCAATTTTGATTCTGGCACTAAAATCCGATTGGATGAGTAACTTAGGCTAAGGAACTAGATACTTTGTTTATTGTGATTATTAATACTGATACATTTATCCACTGTATCCATTTTTTTAATCATATTGCTATTGCTGCCATTTTATATTCAATGCTGTGTGATACAGTGATTTTACTATGCTTCAAGGGGTTTCAGGCCAAACAACACCCATTAATTGTAATAAATCATTGTATGGCTTCCAGTGGCTTGCTGCTTTAATAAATATTGACCCATTTAACTTTCCCCTTGTGTATTTGCAAATGGAGCAGCAGTTCTCTTATTAACCTAAGGCATTACATTTCCATGCTATTACAGCAAAAGAGTGCTTACTACAGTATGTTCTTTAAATGGCTTACAGTGAAGTGCATAAATCACATTTCTGGACAACACCAGGATAGGGAGGTGTTGATTATTTTAGGGTGTGATCAATGCCCTTCCTTTTAAATGTGTTGTGATGTGTGACTGAGCTGCAATTTAGATCCGGAACCTTGTGCTCTGACTACCACAGGCCAATTTAGAGAGGAAATCCTTCTCCCTCTATAACTCGTCCTAAAGCTGCTAATCTTGTTATTCTGCCCCCCATTAAGACCAAAAACATGGCATCTCTCAAAGAAGCTCTGAACGACAAAGACTGAGAGACTTCTTAAGGACGGCTTGTACCCTGTCCGGAAATTCAGCTTGATATGAGACAATAGAGCGACTCCATCAAGCCAAAGATGTTCAGTGGAGTGTGAATTTTATTAAGTGGAGACATTGCAATCTCATTGAGGTGAACGATACCAGGTACACTGAGAGCTGGTCAACAGCCCTAAAACAAAGTTATCTCGGGAGGTCAAGCTAAACTGGAGCTGATGGAGCTTGACTCTGGTACTGGTTGGCTCAGGATCTGTGTGTGTGATGTTCACTCTCTACAACTGGAGTTTCACATGAGCAGTAGTGTGAGTCAGCGATTGAAAGGCATGCCAACACTAGTCTGAACACACTGTGAGTTACTTCCTCTCAACAGTTCTACTCCCCCCTCACCCCTCCATGTCTAGTCTGGATGAGGATATGTCTGGGAATGAATGGGCACATTTACAAGCATGTTCTTAACCAACTTTGTTACCAAAGTGACTTAAAATACAGTGTACAAATTGTGGTACTGCCAACTAGCAACAGCTTTCCATATTTTATCTGTATTGCCATCATTCACACAGCCGAACCAGACAGCTTTTTGACATATTTTGTCTTGCTGGCCTAACGAGTGACATAAAGATACACATAAGTACATGGGCTGTTTCTCACGCTTGTTTTCATTTTTGTCAAACTAAATATGGTGTCTGCAATACTAAGGTCTTTTCATAAAACTTTCCTGCTAATGTTAATTTACAAAAACTGTCAAACATGTAGCTTTATTTGCACTGCCTGCTAAAACTGAAATGAATAGTCACTGTTTACTGTGTTGTGATCTTCCTCGCTCGCCTGGAGAGGTGAGGAATTCAAATGAAGCAGCCAAAGGTTGTTTCCGTGGAGTTTTTGAGGTGTCCTCCAGAGTGTGTGCGCAGGCCTTCTGTCAAGCCGAGCTCCAGTCATCGCATCTGCAGTCGGCTTGCGTCACGGACCGTCACACACACACACACATACACACACATTTCCTTGGCTGGGTAAGCGAGTGTTATAGTTATGGAGAGATCTGACCTTCACATGCATACAAACCTGTTCCCACCAAATATAGTCCATCTATCATAGTTCTTCTCTCACTTTTACTCAATTATACCAAAGGATTCTACTGTGTGACTCAAAAATCCTCAGGGACCTATTGATCTGAGAGAAACTGCACAGCTCACACAATTCACAAATTGGCAGTAATCATTACCAGGGGCAAAATTGATGTGGTTGCTAGTGTTAACAACCTCATGCCCACAATGAAAGGCTGGTATTTGACAAAAAGAAAAAGAAATGCCTTTGAAAGAGGTGCTTTTACAGACTCAACTAATGAAACAACCCTTTTCCTTTTGGCCTTTATTGTAGGCCTTCCCACACACTGGTTTCTCTCATTCTTTGTCTTACTATCTTTCTTCCTAAAGGACATTTTTAAATTTTTTATGACATTTATGCTGTTGTGTAGCTCTTAGTTCCATATAAATATCAACTTTGTCTCAGGTGTTTTTAATAAAATAGCCAAGGATTCATACAAATAGACACAAGCCGGCTGCCCACAGCTGCCGGCTGTGGGCAGCCGTGGCCTAATGGATAGAGAGTCGGACTTGTAACCCAAAGGTCATGGGTTCGAGTCTCAGGTCCGGCAGGGATTGTCGGTGAGGGGAGTGAATATCCAGCGCTCTCCCCACCTTCAATACCACGACTGAGGTGAGACCCTTGAGCAAGGCACCGTACCCCCAACTGCTCCCCGGGCGCCGCAGCAATGGCTGCCCACTGCTCCGGGTGTGTGTTCACGGTGTGTGTGTTCACTGCTGTGTGTGTGCACTTGGATGGGTTAAATGCAGAGCACAAATTCCGAGTATGGGTCACCATACTTGGCCACATGTCACTTCAATTCACTTCAATTCACTTCACTTCACAAATGGGACTATTGTTGGCATACAGTAGACTCTTTAAAGAGGACCATTTACATTTAAACTTATTTAGTGTGTATAATGTTGCTGTTAAAGCATGAAAAAGGTCTGCAAACTTACATGGCACAAAGTCCACTCCAAAGGGAGTTATTCTCTATATCAGTAAGCACTGTTTCTGAACTCCCTGAAATGGCTTAATTGTAGTCTTGTTTTCTTCCTGAAACGCAAAAAGGGGGGAGTGTTGTGACGAGCGTTCGTCGTGTGTTGAAATTTGTGGTTATGGTAAGGGCCGTGACATTTCCGAAACACGTTTGACGCAGCTGACCAATTAAAACACACTGGTCCAGTCGACCAATCAGCGTACATTATGCTTTACCCTAAAGGAGGGGCTTCATAGAGACAGGAACTAAACAGAGCGTTACTGACAGACTCGGAAGAGAGGTGCTGCAAAATATGTTTTTTGAACATTCATGCATGAAAACCTATTCTAGTAGACCCCCCCAAAAAAATCTAAATTGTAAAAGGGCAAACCTCTTAACAATTAAAAATCAAAAAGAGATTTTCTTAGTTTGAAGAACATGTTAATAATCTAAATAACTTTTTTTCACAATAAAGTGGAAATGTTCATGGATATAAAAGGTTCCTCATGGAACCATTAATGCCAATAAAGAACCTTTATTTTTAAGAGTGTAAGTGTACAGAGCTATCAAATTAATAAACGTCTGATCTCTTGTCTTGAAATCTCTGACTTTTAATCACATAAACAGTTTGAGACATTGTTGAGACTGTTTGTAAGACCTTTTTTGAATCTTTAGAACAGACTTTTTCTCAGGGGAAACATTTGAAGCATCTGGTTTCCTTTTAATGGCAAGATTGTCTAGTAGAAACAATTAGAGACATTAAACAGATCTCATGTTTTATTTGACTTTCTAGTGAGTCCTTCTGTGTGCTGATACCCTAACATGCTTGAAACAAGTCACGTGGTAAACTAGAGTCCTGATGTGGCCAATAAACAGTGGAAAAAACAAGATGATGTATTTGTGTTACTTTCTGAGAATTAAAACACAACTTTAAACAAACAAAGACATGTGTACTCACCCTGATGTATTGTCCACCTTCAGAAAAGCCTGGATAACCAGCGGAAACTCATACTTTACAATGTACAAGTAGCTGGACATGGCTAGAGATGAGAGCGAGAGAGAGATGACGGCTGTGAGATTCACACACACACACGCATACAGTAAACACCCTAATCCAGGACGTATTTGTCTACTCCAGGGGATTGTGGTTATTATCCTGGAAGCAAATGTCACAGTAAAGAAGAGAATCAGTTCTATATTTAGTTTCTATAAACATGCACCAAACGGCATCCAGCTCAGGGTCTTTTTCCACTTCTGTAGATCAAACCACAGTTTAAATTACTAAGATCTTTAAAAACTACTGATGAAAATGCAAAGCAATATTAAAAGAAAAATACATAAAAAGAATAAATGATAATGTACATACAGGCAGGACGCGGAAAAATCTTGAATGATCAATCTATCTATCTATCTATCTGAGATATACACACCAATTATATTTAGTATTATATATTACATTTTAAGAAAAAAATACGCTAAATATAATCTGTGGGCCCAATCAGATGGACAGTAATATTAAAATATACAGTATATCTGTGTTGAAATACACTACAGCTTTAGAAAATGAGGACAACACGGAGGAAGGGGAGGAAAGGTTACCATGAGAATGAAAGAATAAAAAATAACAGCAATGACCTGGAGTGTAAATGAGAAATGAATGAAAATACTATCAATCTACGTCCAGTCACTTTCTCTGCAGAGGTGTATATGTGTGCTGTGCCCTTGACAGGGTCACAAAGCAATACATTGTGTCTCCTGGGATGTAACGTTTGACAGCGTCTCACCTCCGATATTCTGCAGGGTGATTGCAATGCCAGCAGCCATCTTGCCTGGTGTGCCAAAGGCTCGGTAGCCCAGTTGTTCATAAGCTCTAATGCCTGACAACAAAGCAAAAAGACATGAAATCCACACAATGACCAATTGCTATATACAACACTACAGTAAAAATCTTCCTCTAATATTAATAATAATAGTATATGAATTTAATATAATACATTTACAACAGTATGATAATAATAATAATAATAATAATATCACAAACAAGTCTTCTTCCAAGTAATATAGTCTTACTCCTCAAATCAGATTCATTATGTCATTTAAATTGATTCATTATTAAAATGTCTATCATCAAGTAATATGTATATCATAGTATATGTAAGGTTTGTCATTTTTTTCAAGGTAACCATGTGGTTGACAAGGGTTTGGGGCAACAATGTAACCATGGGCTTATAGTTGATATACGTAGCACTGACAATGACAGCCACAATTGATCAAGCACAGCAGACTCTTGGCTATTTTTAGCCTAATGCACACCAGAAATATTCTGGCCAATTAAAATCTCTCACAGAGGAGTGAGGCAGATGGTCACTGAGCTAACAGAGAAACCAATGTGACATTTAACACTTCTATCTAAACCAGCTCTTCATTTTAGCTCAGGGCAAAGGTTCAGGAACAGCTTTTTCTATGCAAATCATAATCTTAACTACAGAAGAGAGAGTTTAAAACCGGTCTCAGGTCAGTGTAATGAAATACTCACCCACAACGCCTGAAGATTTTAGCAGCAGGTGAATGGAGTATGAAGACAGGCCAGCAACAGCAGTGAGAAGAATTCTGAAAGACAGAAAAGATTAAATAAATGCAACTGGAACCAAATGTTACTATCAAGCCCCATTGTGGCTATTTGTTATATTTATAAAGTACTTAAACGGCCTAGACAGATATATGCTAAAAGTTGAAAAGAGGTTCTAGCCTCAGTAAGGTGGAAAAATACAAGACAGCGTAATCACAGGCAAGATAGCCCATAGCCCATGCAACGGCACCCTCCAGCTGTCAACATCTGGACAAACATATCAAGCTGTGAATACGAAACACGCTCTACTGACTCTTTTTCTTGCATAAAAATGTCCTGTTTAGTCCCAGTTCCAGAATGTCTTGGCATCTGTACTGACCAGGCCTAACCACTCTCTGCCAAGCACTCAGTTTCAACTCTTCACTTTCTCACGTTTTCCCTTTTCCTTCTTTTTTTCCAAATGACGTGGCTGAACTGCAGAAGTCAACGAGTGCAGTTCTGCTGAAAACACTGCTGTCTTGACTCACATGAACTCTGAAACAGATATTCAGCATCAAAACTCCCAGCTTTGACTAACATTTCAGTCATATTTATATAAGTACAGATCAATTAGTATAGCTAATCTCTCGCGTTTAATAACAAATTACACTGGAGGAGGCAGCAGAACGAGATTAAAAAGTTTTGAAAAATCTGCTGAAACTGAGAAAGAACGTGATTTCTTCACCAGCTGCAGTGTGTTAATGGATGCAGCTGGCTTGAATGAAGACACTATGTGATCAGTTCAGCATCTAATCAACTTCTTTAGCAGCTGATTGTGGTGAAATATTTGATATTATCCAAACTTCAAAAGATGCAAAAAATGTCCTAATTTAGCAACTAAAGCTCCGTTCCAAAACTTCGTCTGTGACTTCGAAAGCTTCCTAACCTAAATGGAATCTCACTTAGGAAGTGACTCATTTGGAACACTGTACGTAGCAAACCTTCCACGCAAATAGTGCTCCTCAAGCAAAGTGTACGGAAGAATAGTTCAAAAGTTTGGGGTTGGTACAATTTGTTTTTGAAAAAAAGTTTCTTATGCCTACCCAGGCTGCATATATTTGATCAAATATAGCCTAAAAACAGTAATATATTATTACAATTTATAATACAATAACAACAACTGTTTTCTATTACAATATAGTTTAAAATGTAATTTAAGATTTTTCATTACTCCATTCTTTAGTGTCCTGTGTCCTAATAATAGTACTGTATATAATGATAATATAATAATTATGTACTCAAGTAACATTTCTTATAATTATCAATGGATAATAAAATAAATTAAATAAGGAAATAATGAACACCGGGATTCACTTTTTAAGGATTCTTTGATAAATAGAAAAGAACAGCATTTATTTGAAATAGAAATATTTTGTAACATTATAAAAGTCTTTACTGCTAATTTTGTGTGCCCTTGCTGATAAAAAAAAAGACAAAAATACTTAAAAAAAAAAAATTATATATTAATATAAAATTATCATATACAAATTTTTAATTAAAATAACTTTTCAGCACAGAATGAATGATAATCAGCATTTCTCTTGACTTATCTGCAATATTAGGTGATTTTTTTTGTGCGTGTGTGTTAGTAAGCTCACCACAAGAGTTAAATCTGAGATTGAGACCAGTCTCGGGTGCTACTATGTTAGAACACCTCATTAGAACCTGAAAACAAATTACTGTTAATTTAGCATCTGGATGTGTTTCTCCATTTATTGAAGACCTTTCATCTAAGTGGCTTCATCAGTTCTTAAATTAATGTAAACAAATGGAGGAAGAAGTGGATGAAATCCAAGCACTGTTAATTGAGACTCCAGCAGCACTGTGTCACTGGGGCTATTAACGATTATTTTAATGGAGAAAGAATTTATGAAACTTTAATCGAGCATGGTGCTACAGCAAATTATCATATCAGTTCATTTATGTTTTGTTGCCATATCTACTTCGTACGACATCGTTCTTGCTCCCACTGTCATAAACATGTCTTTTATCCCAGAAACATGAAATAATTGCCTGTCCTTGAGCAATAACATTTCCCAGTAAGCCACAGTAAGCTGAATTTCAAGACAAAAATTGAGGATTTGTTGTTTGTCATAAGCTTTCTCAAAGAGCTGCTCTTTCAAAGACAATCAAATGAGACTTAATGGAGTCCCCAGTTATGTTTCATTTACGTGATAACACAGTCCCAGATGTTTCTCCTAAAATTTCTTTAAAATAGAAGCAAATTAGATGATTAGATATTGAGATAATATTTAAAATATAGATACTTTTGATTTCCGATGTCAATTTGTTGAAATCTATTGTGAAACTCAAATGAGACAAATGAAAGGTTACCGTGGTCTTTTTCTCAGGAGAAAAATCTAAGCAGGAATTTCCATTAGCTCTCCATTTAATATCACTCCTGTCTAGAAGAAAAGAAGAAAAGGAACTCCACACACAGTTTTGTGATGCTGGATATTCAAGAGACATCCTTGTTTTGTGATGTTGTGCATTTCTGGGAGTTGTGGATCCTCTATCGCCTCAAGGGAACTGCTGCCAAGATTCAAAGTGACATAGCAAAATCAAGCCTGAAGTCCAACCACAGCAAAACCCAACATCAAAGTTTAATAATCTGTCCTCCATCTTCATCTATATACACCAAATTCGATATACACCAAACAATAATATTTTAAAGTATGAGACTCTACAAATATATCTCCATAGCAAGGTCTAACTCCCATAAACCTTATGAAATCATCCCCAAGAGCTGGGGCATTATTGAAAGGAATATTAGCGGCATTATTAAATTGTGTCTGGGATTGATTTATGAGTAGCCTGAAGACACAATCAGCACTAGAGAAACACGGTTCTTAGATCAGACAGGTACCACATGCACAGAAATCAGGAGTACGGAAAGTTCAAGTGTGCCAAATATCGCAGAACCCCAGTCACACCAAACAGCTCAAACCCAAAGCCCTTTCAGAAAAGAAAAGAAAAAATCCTCTTTACATTGTTCAACCCAGATTAAAAGGCCAGACTGGTTTTCATAAAGCATGTACAGCCCATGTTAAGTAGCACAGAGAATGATCTAATGATCTTTGCAATCTGACTTTTCAAATAAAGGCTGCTTTACTGGAGGATTAATACAGCAGGGGAACCAGTTCAGAGAACGAGATTTATACCAGATCATGACAACTAACAAACTTTAGGGAAGCTATGATGTTTACAATGCATAAAGAACTGCAGCAAGATTTGAGAAAAACCCTATGAAAAGCTCAAGGGATTAGCCAATGAGCTTGAACATGATGTTTTTATTACATGAACTACTGTTAGCGTTAACAATAAAGCGTTAAATATCTGCTTCCATTGCCTGAGGTGAACCTATAGGCTCTTTCAGGTCCATAACATTTAACCTAATAACTTCTATAGAAAATCCCATAGATTTACAAAACTGTTCAAATGTTTGGGGTCAGTAAGATTTTCTTATGGCTTTGAAAGAAATCTCTTAATCTCACCAAAGCTGCATTTATATAATGAGAATGTACAACATGAATCCATTTTCCAAACTGTGTTTTTGTCTTACCCTGATTCATTGTGGTACACTTATCTTATAATAAGAGTTTATATTATATTTCAGACCGGACTGGTAGGACCCGCCGCAGAGTATCACAGTAACTGCGTGATTCGCCATAGACATACACGGAGAAAAGTAGGTCCAGCTACAATGTTCTTCCGCAAGACGCGTGCAGTTCTGTTTATTAACCAGTAGAGGGCCAAAAATCGCAGACTGCAGCTTTAAAGGGGATAATACAAGGGAAAAGAGAGAGTTTATGGATAATATTTTGATGCACAATTGTACTGTGTTTTATTAAGCGCTTACAGAGATTTTCTAGAGTGAAAACGGATGCTTCATATTTTGTGTGAAGTACAAGCGTCATAAAACTCATCTGTATAGTTTTGGCCATCATTCGGACGGTACAACAGGCTTGTACTAATATAGTGGATAAAAAAAAAAAGAAGACAATATAGGTTATAACTTATATAACTTAATTTAACTAAACTATACCTGTTCTATTCCATGCAGCATATATTCGCAGTTTCTGACATTATTGTGCATCCTGACTAAATCCTGACAGGGGAGAACGAGCTCGTAAAGCTCCGCCCTCTTAGGCCGATCGCAGCAGCTCATTTGCATTTAAAGGTGCTATAGAGGATGTTTTGTTTTATAGATTTTTGCAATATTACTTGAAACTGTCTTTACTAACTGATAAAAGACTACTTATTAGGTGCACTGAAAGGAATAATATCAATATACATAATCTGTGCACGAGGTAGGGCCTTAAAAACATCAGCCAATCGTTTGTGTGATCTTCGCATAAACGATTGGCCCTCTGGCTTGTCAATGAGGGCCAATCTGCGCATGTCTCTCACAAGGAACGTAATGGCAGTGCACCTAATAAATAGTCTTTTATCAGTTAGTAAAGACAGTTTCAAGTAATATTGCAAAGATCTATAAAACAAAACATCCTCTATAGCACTTTTAAAGGGCCCACGCTGAAACGGTTCGTTTTTGCTCAACCACTAAAAGTGGCAATTTTAACATGCTTTAAAAAATTATCTGTGAGGTATTTTTAGCTAAAACTTCACATACACACTCTGGGAACATCAGAGACTTATTTTACATCTTGTAAAATGGGGCATAATAGGTCCCCTTTAATATACTTAAAAATGTATTTATTTCTGTGACTGCAAAGCTTAATTTTCAGCATCATCACTCCAGTCTTTAGTGTCACATGATCCTTTAGAAATCATTCTAATATGCTGATTTGCTGCTCAAGAAACATTTCTGATTATTATCAGTATTGAAAACAGTTCTACTGTGCAGTGCAGTGATACAATATTTTCAGGATTCTTTGATAGAAAGTTCAAAAGAACAGCATTTATTTGAAATACAAATCTTTTGTAACATTATAAATGTCTTTACTGTCACTTTTGATCAATTTAATGCATCCTTGCTGAATAAAAGCATTAATTTCTTTCTTTTAAAAAAAAATCGTACTGACCCCAAACTTGAATGGTAGTGTACAATGAGTCATATCTAGGGACCAGAGTCTCACCAAGACTTAGTAATGCCTTGGCAACCACCCACAATACCCTAGAAATATGATGGAATAATCTTAACCAGGGCAAACAACAATGATATTTTCTTCACAATAAATAAAAAGTAAAAAAGTAGTGCTTTATTTTAAAATATTATTCTACTTTTGTCAGGATCTTTCCTTTAACGTTTGTATTGTTCAGTGTAGTCAAGGATAGACAAACACTTAGGGAGAAGGTCCTTATTAAAGGGTGTGTAAGATAAAGGTAGTACTTCACAAGCATTCATTATTATAATTAATTGTACTGGTTTAATATTATACCACTTTAATAGCACGTTGACAATAACATTAGCATATTAATACACACCACAACTCATTAGGATATATATTCAAAAGGGATGACAATAGCTTTCATTCTCAATAAAATATCAGCTGTTTGACCGGCAATACACTCTTAAAAAAGGTTCTTTATTGTCATCTATGGTTCCATGAAGAACCTTTAACATCAATGGAACCTTTCCACTTCACAAAAGGTTCTTTATAGTGGAAAAAGATTCTTTAGGTTATGTTTTTTACTCTTAGAAAAAAATGGGTCTTATAAGAACTTTTCAGTGAAACTTTTCTCTTGCATCGCTGTGAAAACCGCCTTTAGGAACCTTTATTTTTAATAGTGTAAAAAAAACGTAACAATAATAAAATAGAATTTATTATGACTTATGACTTTAATGTTTCCCCGCAAAGTGGTTTATGATGTATCAAATGCACAATGATTTTATCAATTCTAGTTTAAAGTGAATTATCTGTTCTCTATTAAAGTGCCCCTATTATGCTTTTTCAGATATTACCTATCATGTAGTGTGTAATATAGCTGTGAATGTAAAAGATCCGCAAAGTTTCAAAGATCAAAGTGCACGATAAATGAGTTATTGTCTCCCAAAAGAAAGAGCCAATTCTAAAATGCCAGAAACAAGTTGTCAGTAATTCCGTAATTCAGTCTTACTTCCTGCACGAACCTACATAAGTTTTTAACAAATTTGCATAATGCCAGCCTATGGTCATATTGGCTGCCCGCAAACAATGTCTACTTTGACCCGTCCTGTTGTAGCTGAGGCCTGGAAGAGTTTGGTTCGGGCTGTCAACATTTCTGCTCTGCAAAAATAAATCCACTTTGCATGCACTTCCAAAGGATGAGATCTCGGGCTTGAATTGATACAGTAAAATCGACGCCATTGTTACTGTTCGTATCATTGTGTATGAGGACGTTTCTGACACGTGCTGTAAACGGTAGACCAATCACAATAGACTGGGCCATTTGACCAGAATAGGCTCTGGGGAAATAGAGCGAATCCTTTATCGAACCTATAATGAACCTATTGTAAGAGACCTTCAAAGCAAAATTAGGAATCTAAAATATCATAATAGGGGAACTTTAAGGAATTACTCTTAAAATCTGAATGCGTTTGACCTAAAACTATAACTTACATGAAGAGGACAATGCCCGTATTAGCCATGGCATACGCTAATCCCAGAATTCCACTTCCCATAATGGCGTTACCCAAGTTGAAGACGGACATCCCAAAAGAAGTCTTTCCCTCAAACTAAGCAAGAAGAAAAAAAGAGCATTAGTACGCAAATTCACATTTGAAACACTTCACAGCATTATGGTCTCATCTGAAGGAGACACACTGTCACATACTGCTATACATGAAATCTTACCAAAAGCTCAACTTACATCCGTGAAGCGAGTGGTTTTCTTGTCATCTGCATTGGAAAGGAACTCTGAGCTTTCTGGCAGGTTTGCCTCTGCATTACCTGGAGTTCTATCATTACTAAAGACACATATAACAGCAATGAGGGATTGCCTTGTTTGGCAGTGCAATATCAACAGAAAACACCAAAACAGTGATTAAGGATGGGTGCTTTAATTACAGATGCATGATTTGTAGCTGCAGAAAAAAAAATTATTTCGCCTGCAACGATTCTGCTCTCTGCATGACATACCTGGCAGTTTCTGTGCTATTTGGTACAAGTTCCCTAGGAGCAGCATCCACGAAAGCACAAGAGACAAGGAAATCATAATGAACACATCCTAGGTTAAACACACTGTTGAAAGTATGTGGCCACAGTCAGGGGGAAGTGACGTCTAGCTGAGAAACATTTCATTTCCTTAGGGTGAAGGTAGGCAGTTCTTCTACATGCAGGGTGATTTTATTTTGCATATAAAATTACACATAGGTGTTTCTTCAACTACCTTAACTCTTTCCCCGTCATCGTTTTTTAAAAGGTTTCCAGCCACCGCCAGCGTTTTTGATCATTTTCACATAAATTGAATAGCCCCCAAAATATTTTGTTGTATGAATATCTAAACATGCAATATATCAAAAGAAAGAAGAACAGAGCCTCTGCTTTTAAACAAAAAACATGTTTTATTCTAGCTTCATGCATTCTTTTTTTATCAACACTTGAAGTTTCATAAAACAAAAAAACATTTTGAACAAAAAGCTGAGAAAATCATGTTTTTTTTCCCCAAAGACTACAACATGCATAAGCAATGCTTTTATCGCTTGTTTCTGCTCCTTATTTGTCTGTTTTGATCCAGAGGTTCAGTACTCTTTCGGAAGATGCAAAATAGCGCCCCTTAACGTATAACACTGAAAACACGGAAAGCCAGAAAATTCCGTCAATGGCGGGGAAGCGTTGTCTCATAAATGATGGAAAATTCCATCAATGTCGGGGAAAGAGTTAAAAGACACTTTTCACATTCTCACTAATGATTTTTTCTACTAGCAATAGCCAACATGCGTCACACAGGAGCTTTCTGTCATTTTTTCTAAAACAAACATTGAATTGCCACCATATCTCACACTATGTTTTCCATTTGACAATATTCAGTGGTGAAAATCATTTTTACGCATTTCGGAAACATTTATGAAATTAAATTGCAGACTCCTTTGTCTTACTAAGGCAAATTTCATAGCATTTTATGTATCTTAAGGGGCCGTTCACATATCGCGTTTTTTCAGCGCGCAAGTCAGTTATTTCAAATGTAGCCAAGCGGCAGGCACGCTCATAATGGAAGCAACGCGGTCGCGACGCGCATGTGGTGCGTTTTCCAGGCACATCAAGATGAAAAATTCTCAACTTTTCAGAATGCCGCAAGCGCACCGCAGGTCATGTGACAAGAACCAACTGATCAGCTTCGGCCTTTCTGTAACAAAACTGAAAGCTCATCCGAACTGTACAGCGTGGGTTTTTATTTCTCATCTCCATCAATATATCTAGTAGTAAAGCTAATGCAAGGGCTAGAAATCATTAATCCTTTGCTAATACTTCCTCATCATCATGATTGCACAGCAACGACAGATGCCACGGGAGCACAAGTGCTTGTGGAAAAGAGGAGAAAGCGATGCAGCCGAGCTTTCCACATGTTTTTAGGCGCGATATGTGAACGGCCCCTAAATCCGCTTTGTTAGTGGCAACAAATTTAGTTGTATTTCAAATAATACCACAACTGAGGGAGAGGTTTATTTTGTGTAAAGACAAAACTGTAAGTAAAAGTAAGTATTTTAATCTTTAGATCATCAAAGTTTTAAAGACAGTAATAGTTAATAGTGGTGCACCAGAATGTTTTTTTTTTGTTGTTGTTTTTTTACTAAAAATGTATTATTAGATGATATGCACGCAATAAATAATTTTCAGTGAAGTTTTGGTCATGCATCAACTGAAAACAGCATAGACTAAAAAAATCACGTTTGAAGATCCATAAAAAACTAAAAATCGATCGTTTTGATCACCGTTTTGTTCAATGATTTTGTCCCTCCAAATCAGCTTTTTATTCAGCAACCAAATATATTTGTTGATTTTGGAATAATTTCAGTGCATCACTAATTGTTTTTCAGTAGTATTGTTCAGTAGAATGTTTTTATGTATTATATGATTTTCATATTTCATATAAGATTAAATGTCTGAGAAAATGGTAAAACAGTCTTAATTAATATCTAAAGTTGTCACATAAAAAGTTCCTGTAGTTAAAGAAACACCCATTTAAATTAGTTTGCACATAAACATCGACACAATCACAAACACATTGGAGCTTTGAAAATAGTTATATAGAAAGAGCATAACATCAGTGCTTCTGAATGTGCCCAGTGATGTCTGAACTGTGTTGTTCAGTGACATTTAGGACTGTGATGACAGACAAGCTTCACCTTATTAGGATGGCATGACTGGATGCTTTAATGCTAGCTGGAAGATACTGCAAAAACACACACTAATGTTCATAAATACTGGATATATGCACTAATATAAGACACCCCTAAAATACTTTTTTTCCCCCCATAATCTTAGCAATTAGACTAAATGATAAAGCTTATACCAACAGAAACTGTATTACTAAAACACACTGGATGACTGACAATAAACCATCCTGAACTAGACAGATATTATAGTGCACCCTTGAGCGCATACTTACTGAGCAGCATCTTCTGATTGGCTTTTTATTGCAGTCACAGTTGTTTCCTCACCAGCTTCGTGCCCCTTCCCGTTGGGGATAGTGTTCATCTCGGCAGGCTCCATGCTTTCAGAGCGATTATTCTCGGTCTTCAAGTGTGCGTGTGTGAGAGAGGAAGATCTATAGAGAAACTGTGTCAGTCCCTTGTTTCCCTATAAGAAAAGGATGTAAAAAAAAACAGTATACAGTATATTATTTCCAGCTTGTTTAAAGGACATCTGTGTAAAATAGAGTAGTGAAGGTACGTATTATGTAAGACCCTGAAATAGGATAGTAATGTGATCCTCAAGGCCTGAAACACCTCTTGATGGAAAAACATCGCAACATTTATTTCTATCAAGAGGTGCATCAATTTGGTCTAGATCTTGTATTGACAATGAGCACTCTGTAAAGTCTCCTCCAGCACATCCCAAAGACTTTCAATGAATTTAAGGTGCCAATTCATGTGTGAAAATGATTCTTCATGCTCCCTCCCAACCATTCTTTCACAATTTGAGCCTGATGAATCTTGGCTTTGTCATCCTGGAAAATGGCCATGATATGTCTTCCTACATGGTTGTTTAAGAAATGAAAACTACACACTCCATCATTTAGGGATAGAGGAACTGTTTTCAAACATATAACATGCTAAAACAAAATAATCACTGCAATAATGATCCAATCTCTTAAGCATTTGCCTATTTAAATCCAAACAGCGACTTATTCTTTTGGCCGGGCAGTTTATATACCCATGGGAAACAACTTCTCAAATGAGAAAAAAAATGTAGGGCAGCACTTGATTTTGTCGATCAGGAATTGATTGGATCAGTGGATTGTTGTTGTTTGGTAATTGCTACGACAGGTTATTGAGGTAACTGTCCTCTCCCCTCCAGCAAGTTAATGTTTTTGATTAAAGTCAACCTGTAGTCAATCATTTTATCCCTTAAAACTCATGTTTGATCACCAAAATGACATATTTAAAAAAAAATGAAAATAATTTCTTCATGCCTTAAAATAGCTTGAATGTAACTCTACACCCTTGCTTCATTTGGTATACGCAGATCCACGAATATGCAAATTAGTCCCCGCCTCCACTCAATTACACCAGCTCAGAATACCTGATCCACTCGGTCAACTTTATTGTAGTAAACGATGCACAATGGCAAAAAAAATACTGGTTTAATTCAGCCATATATGTTTGAACCAGAAACTGATTCAGAAGAAGTGGAAGAGCATTCTTCAACATTGCCACTAGAGGTGCTACAGTGTACATTAATGTAAACTGCCTTCCTCTATGGTCCGTTTTTTTGTCTTGCATGTCAACTACTGTCTTGGAAAAACAGTTTGAAGAGAATTTTTACTAGTTAGTAAAAGTTAGTTAAACTGTTGATATATTTCTAGCAAGCTATGTGAATAATATTCAGTTATGAGACCCTGATATTTGTTAGAGTAAAACAAGAATGCCTGTAATATGTTGTACAGTTGTGCGGCATTCTGAATTGAATTGAGAATGATTTTCAAGTTCCAATTCAATTCCTGAATTTGAAGTGAATTTGAAACAGAATTGCAATTTAAATTTGAATAAAATGAAGTAGACTTAAAATGAACTAAACATTTATATAACTGCAATAAGTGTAATTTTTAACAACAAAAAGGAAGGTTCGCCAGGATAAACTTGGAATGACAGCTTGACAAAACATGAAAGATTTTAAAATTAAATTAAAAGGCTTTATATCCCTGATGGACAGACAGAGCTTCTTCTTTGACTCTCTGTATTTCTCTCATGTTTTTCTTCCTTCTTGCATGGCAAAACAGCTCTATCAAAATCTCTGCCACTGCCAAATTAACTTTGCAAAACAGCCGGTAACCTTTTGCACCGATACCGTACAACTGAATAAGTCGTCACTTTCCTGACTCTACTGAGAGGTGTTGTTCTCGCTTCTCTCCTTTCACCATATGGCTCCTGATGTCTCTATAGCTGTTTTTGTGGTCTCTTCCTGTCTTCTTTGGTGCCTGACTCCCTGTGGCTGCTTATGATGGACCTGTTGGACTGCTGAGTCCTGAAAGCACAAGCTGACATGTGTCTCCAGGCTCCCATTTGGCCCCCTGGTATTCCCAATCCTGGTCTGAAAGGACAGAGCCCTAGTATCACATTAGCTACAAAGCATAAACAGAAGTAGGGGGAAAGAGGAGGGGAGGGAACCTACACTCCAAACCAGTGGGCCCATTGAGGAAGGCCATGAAAGCCAGCAGAACCAGCTATGACCAGCTCAGAACCAGTTCTGGCCCTCTTTGTTCATTCATCTCGCTTTTTCTTTTTTTTTTTAACTGCTTTCTACCCATTCCTTTGCTTTTAATTAGGAGAAGCTTAACATAACAGTCATGCTCTCTTCATGCTTGAAACTCTGGGCTGGCATAACCTCAAGTTCCTCCAGCTCCTTTTCTCCCTTCTGCCCCCTCGCTCTTCCCCACTACGCCCCGAAAATGTGAATTAATAACCAAGCAGAAAACGAATCGGTGTGAACTCTGAGAAGATAAACTCTGGATTATCCAGTGAGATGCCATGTTACTCGGCTTGCTGCGCAGCCACGGCGAGAGCAATGTGGTTGGGCAGCAAAGCACGGTACGCAATTGTGCATGCTGTGCTGTTTCCTGGGAACAGGGCTGGAGGAACAGAAGGGTGATTGTGCCAAGCGTCATTATATCAGTGGGGCCTCCTCGGCTTAAACTCACCAGGGCACTCGAAGGGCTGAAAAGGTAATTCATCGGACCCCTAAATTGAAAAAAAATGGTGAACCTTAAATTTGGGAATGGGAAACGGACCTATGATGGGGGCAGAGGTTTGTGCCAAGATGCTGAATGGAGAACCAGCCTGTCCTTCATGCACTCCACTAATCAGACAGACAGTGGTCTGCCCGTAACAAATAGACGGTTACAAGTGATTGGCCGGAGGAGTTCAAGGCTTTGGGCGGAGTCAATTGAGTTAACTGCAACAGGTCCCATTGTTGCATATTTAAACACATTATAGCTGCTGCATTTGCTCTGCGCCAGAATTTGTGATGACTTTCAGCCGGGTCTAAAAAACACAAACAGAATTTGTTTTCATTCTACGCCGATGTCTGGCAACTCCTAAACACACTGGGGATGAAACTGCCTAGCCAACTAGGTCATAGCTTAAGTTTCTTGAATAATGAGAAGTTTATTCATGGATTAAATACTCTGCGCAGCCTGCTTCAGTTCCTCATCAACACTAAACCCACTAGTACAGACGCACACTTCCGAAGAGTCATAACATTGCCTCCCTACTTACGTAACAATGTCCCTCATTCTCAAAATGAGATGGGGACATGCTAATTTGGACTCATTATGTTTGCATGACATCAAGCAGTCACATGCAGAAGAGCATGAATTTGTTGCGACATGATTTGGTGTTGTCAGGAGCTAATTTAGCTCTGTGCCTGTGAAAAGCACTTATTAGAAGTGCTGCAACGACACATCAATGTTCATTAAAAACAGCCTACGAATGTGTTTAAAGTGTCCATAAATTACTGTTATTAAGACTGATTCATCCTTCTCTGTCACGAGATTCAACACCAGCAAAAACGTGAGTGTGAAAGAGGAAGAAATCGACTAAGAATGGATTACAGAAAAAGGTGGAGAGAAAAAAAACAGAGAGAGGATTAAGAGCAAAAGGGATTAAAAATAGAGGTTGCAAGGTTCTGAGTGGTTGCTAGGCCATTTCTAGGTGGTTGCTAGGGTGTTCTGGGAGGTTGCTATGTGATTGCTTACTAGCCCGTGTCAAAAGAGCCCACCCACGTCTTTAAAGGGGTCATAAATTGAGAAAAAACTTTTCCTTGCGCTTTTGATATATTAGAGATCATCATACTATAAGAATATCCTGTAAGTTTCAGAACTGAAAACTTCCTTGTTAGTCCAATAAAAGCTTTTATTGACACCAGGCCCAATGAACGACTGATCATGGAATGTGCCTATCTTCATAGATAGGTGAAACGCCGCCTCCGCAGAAGAAATCAACGCCTACTTCATCATTGCAACATTAGCCCTGCCCACTATCATGTTAGTGAGATGAGGAGGAGAGAAGAGCGATACAGGACTAAAAATAATATTACCTTTCAAAGGATCCTAATGCTAGGAATATGGTTATTTATTTTCAACAATCTTGAAGCTCAGTTAAGCTTTATTTATTTGTATTCGGAACATTTCACTGTGAAATCTGTGGCAAATCAATCGCATTTCGGCGCAGGCTTTGCGAACAGACTTTTATGATATGGACTTGACAGTAATGCAACAACATGTAAGTAACTGTGTTCATTCTAATGCCTGATCTGATATATAATGATTCATGTACAGTCAGATGTTCTTTGTCGATGTGTCAGTAAATCAAACCAGTAACTAAATAGTAAACTTCACATTGTTTCTCTTAGTAGGATGAAAATAATCTGTTATTTAAATAGTGATTAAATTATATATAGAAAGCAATCACAGAACGCTCCCTTTACAATCACTGGAGCTGTCAATCAAACAGAGCAAGTTTATCAGTGACTGAGTTCTGGACGTGTCAAAACTCCCGTTTTATTGAACGAATCTCTTAGTTACATCAAGTTTTCACTGTTAGTTATGATGAAAGCATTCGTTAGTGTGCAGAAATTGAGTTGCAATGATGAGATCACTGCTTTCATGCGCTCAACAACATGTCTATAATCGGCTACAATGTTCATCACTGCAACCTTTCATGCCACAATCTAAATATAATGCCATAGATTAAGCGTAATGCTATAAGCAACACTTTTCACTATATGCAAAGATATTAGCCAATCACAGCAGTGGGTGTTTACACTGAAGTCTCTCAGCAGACACGCCCCTAAAACAGAGCGTTCAAATAAGAGGGCTAAAATCAAGGTAGGAAAAATGCCTTTTATTTCTAAATTATGACAATTTTTGATGTAAAAAAATACTAAAATTATAAGTGCACGCCAGGAAAGATTATAAAACAATAAAACAATGCAGTTCATGACCCCTTTAATGTTTTTGAAAGAAGTCTCTTTTTGCTCACCAAGGTTACATTTATTTGGCCTAAATATTGTAAAAGCAATAATATTTGAATAGTAGCCTTGTCTACTGTAGGTCTACAGTATTTTTATCACCGCCATCACAAATTGTTTGATTAAAAAAAAACTTAAGTTGTCGGTGCCGATAGCCTCGTGGGCAGTGCCAACATATAGCGTTGTTCCTGGCTCGCTGACCTTTTCCATCCCCCTCTCTCTCTCCCACCTCGCTTCCTGTCCACTCTATACTATCCTATCATAATAAAGGCAAAAATCAAAAAATTAAGTTGTGCACCTAAGGTTTAATACTAATAACACATAAAAGCAGTACATCTATCCTGGGGACATTAGGACAGTGTTTAATGCGAGCACAGCATGATTTTCAAGGGTGGAACAATTTTACCTAAGCTTACCTAAGCTTACCCAAGCAACGTGAGCATAATCATCTCTCTGTCTCCAAAAACCAATGACTCTTATTAACAAAAGTAAAATGAAAGACAAAATGAGATGAGGTGAGACAGAAAGAAAGTAAAACTTAAAAAAAAAATTTAAAAAAGCAAGATGCAGAGAAATCTGGCACCCCCACAACACCAGTGAGACACAGCTGATGCAACTCCACAGCATCAGTGACGTGGGCAAAGCTGCATCGGGACGTCACTCGGTCTAGGGGTTTACACACAGCACTGGAATGTTTGCCCTCAGCTTTCGGATGTGCGTGAGCTTTGTACATGGTGTGGTGTCCTGCTCTTTTAAATGATCCCTGCTGTCTGATTACTTACAGACATACCAGCTGCATGTACCAGGCACACACACTCACACACCTCTGCTATTCACTTCATTAAACCTGCGCTGTAATATTCAGGCTAATTGCTCAGTCAAAACCCCCAGTTCTTTAATTAACCGATGGAGGATTTGGAACTGCTGTGAACAACCCTCTGTCCACCATCTGGATTATAATCTCAGATTAACTGTATTCTGTCAAATTCACCATATTCCAAGAAAAATGATTCAGGTTATTAATAAAACAACACTATGTGAGATTTGTTTTAGCTTTATGTATTTGAGAAAATGAAGGGGCTCTTTCCTTCCAGAACGCCATTGAGAACAAAAAGTACAAAATTCTCCAGAACAAG
>RJVU01075544.1:5887465-5905800 GCA_003731715.1 Anabarilius grahami | reverse complement strand
CTAAAAAGTCTGGATTAAATGATAAACATGTGTAGAAACTAGGGCTGTCAAAATTAACGCACACGTTAACGCATACAATTAATTTTTTCAGTTGAACGTGTTATTCAGTTATTTTTCAGTTAATGTGGTATCATTTTCATTGCGTTAAAGATAATATATTAAATAAACAAATAAACAAACAAACCAAGTGGCACCTGTAACCACAGGTGTTGTTCATCACATTATATTTCGCTACCAAAAAGAGTTAGAATACATTTTTGTCTTCATTATAACTATTGTTTTATACTTGATAATCTTTTTGTGAAACGTTTTGTTTCAGAAGCTTGAAAAAAAATGAATGTGACTAGGTTTGATATTTTGTTATGTAATGCTATGTATGACATACATTTTTAAGTCCTTAAATAAAAAGTGTCTAGAAGCATTGAGAGAGTGATAGCATGTAAAAGTACTCACTCTATAAGTCCCATAATTAATATCTAGAATAATCAAGTTCTAGAGTAATTATATCCTGCTCAGTAGGAAAAAAAGGCTACATCTTCAATAAGAATGTGCCTTACTCTACTTGAGTTCACTTGGCTCAGAGGCTGTATTTGTTTTCACTTTCTCCACACAACTGCCATTTCCGGTGTGTAGGGGCATGTCTCTCTGTTAGGAAGTTATTGTGTGATTCGGAGAGTAGCGGAGAACACTGAGGCAGTGTTGGATCGGTCAGGCGCTCAGCAGATGCGGGAAGCCTCCACATGTTGGCATGTCATCTGCAACAATAGAAGAGCATAACAGTGGTCCAAACAGGGCGTATCATTTCAGGTCGGCCCATCAAAAGCCATTCTGTGCCAGTGTCCACAGACCAGCCCCAAACAAAGGGACACCATCTCCTGTCTTCCCTGATGTTCTTCTCCTGAGTCACGTGGTGAAAGCAGAACATCGTGAAGGGATGTCACCGTGACCAAATGGCAAATCTATACTGTTGACACCTCTGATGAACCCAGATGACCAATCAGAAGCCAAAGCTCAGCTGACGACGTCAAGAGACCCCAATCACTTTCAAGGTCTTAAGACAAAGGATACTTGGCATTCATTTCCTCTTTAACAATAACACTATTGGTTGAGTAGAGAGAGACAATGTTTCATTGACTTGGAGTGTACTTGATGAGAATTAATGGCGTTGTAATTGGAGTCACATTTAGTCAAATCCTTTATCAAATCACTGAATTAAAAGCATTAAGTGAATTAAAGCATTCTTATTGTGAGACATGAATACTGGCATATGAAATGCATTTTATTGAACCATTAGACAAAATATTTTTAAATAAAAAAATTAAAAAAAGATATACATCAGGGTTGTATGTGTAGTTAGAATATCGAGCTCAAATTTGAGGAGAGAAAATGTTTTATTCAGAGGCCCAAACTGAGCAAAAATATGCAATTTTGTTTAGATGCTAATATTTATATGGCCAAAAAGTTTGATATGACATTTTGATAGGGTGTAATGTAAATCAATTAGATCTTTAATACAGTATAGCAGACTACTTACAATGCATTTAAATATCAGTTTTCCCTCTATAGCTCCCAATAATATGTCTTAGTAAGATGATATTTTAATGCTTTTTTGAAAAGCTTTTTATTGTGGGGGTAAAACATATAATATGCAATGAAGTTATGATTGAGAGATGTACAAATAAATGTTTCTCAAAAGCCTGATGTATCATATTTAATACTCACATTTTAACATGATTTTCAAGTAAACCTATATGTAGCTTCAGTTCAGTAAGGGTTAATCTTAAAATATTAAGAATAATGTAAAAGTTATTCTTATAGTTACTTGGCGTGTACAAGACCTGAAGGGGGACGTGATGATCAAATGAGGCCTTGCTAAAATAGTATAATTATTAGTATAATAGAACAATTTTTTTAGCAAAGTTTTGAACATGTTGATCATTTAGAGACCTTAGAAATTAATGTGTAATTAAATGCTGCGAAATCTGACAAAAACAGTGTATTACGCAACATTTTTGACATCACGCTGCTGTTCTCTTATCAATCTCTGTCTGATATTTACAGTACATGACTCTGAACTTGTACTTGTTGGATTTATTACACAATTTTAAGTAATTCCTACAGACAGACACGCATATAGTGCGCAAATACTGAATCAGGGCTCCAGACTGCGACCAAATGGTGGCATTTTGTGACCTTTTTTCCTGCCGGTACGACTAAATTTTGTTAGAGTTATCCAACTGATGAGAGCTGCCATGTCTGTTGCATATAATGCATATGAGAAACATCCAATGTTTCATCTGTTATAAACTATCTGTTATAAAAAACAGCGCTGACATGGAAACCAGGAGAAATTATATGGCTCTCCAGTGAGGAACACTAACTGTAAACATGGTCGCAGAAATAGTCGAATGTTTTTACATTATTCATTTCAGAGTTCATACAAACTTTTGGGAGTGAAATTCAAGCACTTTTCAAGGATTTTTTAAGTGCTTGACACTTTTTCCAGCACTTCAAATCTCTAAATATGATCCCATTTTAAGGTTATTTTTAATATGATTATTTGTCAAACTAAAAGTTCAAAGATGAAGGAACACTTTTATTTAAAGCTGCAGTCCGTAACTTTTTTTGGTTAAAAATTATCCAAAATCAATTTTTGAGCAAGTACATAACCAGCCAGTGTTCAAAACTATCTCATTTTCTTAGCTCGATTCACAACGGTAAGCTTGTAATAATGTTTTATAATAAGAGCGACATGGTGGATTTCCGCGGGAAATTCGAGCATGCA
The DNA here is from genome assembly GCA_003731715.1 of Anabarilius grahami. Taxonomy (NCBI): domain Eukaryota; kingdom Metazoa; phylum Chordata; class Actinopteri; order Cypriniformes; family Xenocyprididae; genus Anabarilius; species Anabarilius grahami. Next base: position 5,903,015 of record RJVU01075544.1, on the reverse strand, counting down.
GCAGTTCGTCTGTGCGTCATTACGTCACGTCCGTAAACAGAAAGGAAGGAGTCCCGTTCAGGCTAGTCGGTTTTATCACGTGAGGATGCTGCTGGTAGCAGATCATTTATAGCCTTTTCTCACAGCAGCTGAAAAAATTAAACTTATTTTGATGGCGGATTGTAATCCAGAAAGATCCAAATGACAATCATCAGTGACAACTGGAGATTCACCCGTAGTCAAAAGCAAAAGACTTTGGACTGTTGGGTGAAATTGAAATCTACAGGTAACGCTAATATACACATAGTCATAGCAATGCTGATGTTGTTAACATTAACAATTTGAGAACAATATAACAGTAATAATAATTTGCACGGTTTGGCATGATCCGAGCTAAGCGATCATTAGATTTAATCATCATTGGCAGCGCGATTTATTGTAGGCCTAATGCTTTTTTCCTCAGTTGGTCAGAACAAAAGTGGCAGACATGTTACTTACTTGTTCAGATGATATTTTCCAGTGAAAATTCTTATATTGGTCATACTTTCAAGACGTAGAATCTGTGATTCTGAAGTACAGTATCCACACCGGTGCGGTGACTGACAGCAAACATTAGATTCATCCGCGCTGAGCTGTGCCGTGGCACAATGCACGTACAGATAACTATTCCGCATATGACTGCAATTGCAGGTTTCAAACAAGAGATGGCAACAAAGAGGAAAAATCGCAGACTGCAGTAGAGGTCTGCATTCCTGCAGCTCTCCCGCGGGAACCGGGGGACCCGATTAGATTTCTTGCTGCGCGGGATAAAATTTTGAATGAAAGGCGGATTGCGGTCGGTAACTATAGAGTGCATTAGGCTGGAACGGGCGGTCTGACAATAACCCGGTCGCTCCCTAGATGCTTTGACATCCGCGCATCTTTGCTTGAACTTGAAGTGAACAAATCTTTCTGCAGTGGTGGCGTTCACACAGTCACTAATTCCCTGTCCTGAGAAACCTGGCAAGATATGTTCTTTGCATTAGAGGTCTGCGCGAGTGCACCTTCAGAGAACATTCAACCTTTGTGATCGGATTTTGGAGGAGAGACGTTCTGAAACGGTCGTCAGTCAGCGTCATTCTGTTCTTGCGTGGATGGTGTTGACAGCATTATAGACAAATAACAAATCTTGTATATATGCAACATTTTATATTTGTTATCCCCAATCACTCTCTTTCTTTAGGGGAAGTTTAAATGCGAGATTCTGGAAACGATCTTTAGCGGGACCCGTCGGGTCGGGAAGAAAATCACTATATGCGGATAGCGGGTGAACACAGAGTGAATTTTAGGCGGGACATTGCGGGAGCGGGAGCAGGACGAAAAAAACAGTCCGGCGCAGACCTCTAGACTGCAGCTTTAAAAAAGGCATGAAATTACCAGTATAACCAGTAGATGGCAGCAGAGGAGCACTTATTGGCTTATTAGCCATTTCCACTCCCTAATATATGGGGAAAAGTAAGAAAAGTCACAAAGTCTCATGAAAAACAAAAACTTTTCTTCAAATTGTGATTGAATTACACAGAAAGCAAGTAAAGAGTGCTCATTTTATAATCACTGCATTTTATAAATACAAGCAGTCGGTCAGTTCAGCATGGTACATTTAATAAGAGTACAATATTTATATTTTTCCCTGTAAAAATTTGGTTTTTGCATGTTACTGTTGTTAATAAAAGTTAATGTCACATTTATAATAAAGTTACTGTCACATTTCCGATAAATAAACATGAAATATTATTAGTAACTGCAAAACAAAAGGAATAAGATTAAATTACCTTTATGATTAACCCCCACCCCCCGCCCAGCGCCACCAAATCAGGTGCTGGCATCACCTTCTGTAGATCTAGTGGCACCGGTGCCACTGCTCTCAAATGTTAGTCTGAAACTCTGTGAATTCACCCTTCGCCAGGCGTTTGATTGACAGGCGATCTGACCAATCATAACATATAATCCGCCATTTGTACGAAAAAGGAGAGTTAGTAGGTTAACGTCGGTGGACTAGAACTTTAAAAATTGTTTATTGCCGTCTTTCCGCGGTTAAAACAACATACCTTCTGATTCTGATGTTCATTCATGTTTATTTCTTGCAATAACTAGGAAGAGATGATGGGTTTATGTGTCGCTTAAACTGAGGTGGTACATCAATCTGTAACGACACATTAAAGAAGCACAAAACCGTATTTATTGTTTGAATTTGAGTAAAACAGCTCTATATTTAATGAAGCACGGGCTGGGCGATAAAACGATAACGATATGTATCGCGATAGACACGTGATCGATATCAATAAAAAATGTGTTCGATAAAACGTTCAATATTTTTTATTCGTCGGAAGAAAACAGAGGTTGCGAAGCAAGTTTGGTTGCATTAACAAAGGCACTCGTTGTCTCGTGCTTGTCTGCTGGAATCCTCTTCAGTAACCTGCAACTGATAAGCAGAAAATGAGTGCCGCAGCGAGCGAGGAAATTGTAAATAAAAGAGGAAAAGTGTTCATTGTGACTTTAGACTAGGGTGACCACCTGACTATTGATCTGTTGCAGAACAGTAGATGTGATTTTGCGGGACACATGAGACAGATAAATTTACAACTATTACGCTATGTAAATATTGATTTACATTTGTTGGCAAACTTGGCATATGCACCGACTAATGTTTCTGCCGGTGGGTGCCCTCACTATAATGTTGCGCTTATGGCAACATTAAATCCTGGAGAGAAGACAATTCTAGATTCACGGCTGCACATGCAGGAGGACAAAAGTTTGAGCGCGCAGATGTGATATCCAAGCGAGAGCGCGCGCGCGTCCAGTTTTGTGCAAGGGGAATCCGCCTGTGAGTGGAGAGATTGCTCGACATTTTTCAATATAATAACGCCATAGAACCCGCATTAAATGAAATATTAACGTGTGAAGAAAGTCGTGTCTGAATTTCGCAATTTTGTACTGGTTAAAACAAATGGAGAATATCTCGTTTTTCTGTAGGTGCTCGACCATTTCCGTGTGTGGCGCTTGATCGCCGCCGTTCGTTGGAAATATTTAACATCAGGATGGATGATTACATGCTTTAAATCATTGATTTGGGCAGCTTTGAGCAGCTCTTGAGGTTCTTATCCAGTATGGAAGATGCAATCCTTGCTGGTGTAGTTGTGTTTACCGACTATGATGAGGCCTGCTCTTTGCGCTGTCCACTCAGTTGTCATCAGAGGGAAAACCTCTCTCTATGATTGTGCTGGTTGGTTATTTTCACAGCTAGAATATGACGGCTGCACAAATACATTTTTAAATGCTCACAGTTTTTATTATATTTCTTACTGTGGTATTGTAATTTTAGGGATGAAAAAAAATTACAGACATAAATGAAATGTGGGACACTACTTAAGTCTTGCGCGGGACAAAGCTCCTAATTTCGGGACTGTCCCGCAAAATGCGGGACGGGTGGTCACCCTACTTTAGACTTATGTTTACATTTTAATTATTTGAGTTTTCCATGGTTGTTGACATTTCTGTCTTAATAACTGAGGGGATTATGATCAGAGGATGGTTAAGTTTAAAATAAAAAATTTTAAATGTAATATATTTTTCTCCTGGTTCTTATTTTAAATGGGTCATAAAAAATATCAATAATTATCGATATCGACCGATATGAAACACTGATATCGTGATACAGTTTTCAGCCATATCGCCCAGCCCTAAATGAAGCACATAAAAAAGACCTAAACAGAATACAGAAGTTTGTTGCGCATAACTGTGCATTCTGTCTTAAGGTGACAGTAGCCTAATAAACCTGCTGCCAACTGAGGCTTTATTGGTAATTAAAGAACAAAAGAAAATCATTCACTGATCTTGAGTAACTTTTGTAACTTTAAAAAGGATTCATCTATATTTTATTTATAAAAAGAAAACTATGCAGTGTGGTTTTACATTTGATTTCAATTTCTGTACCTGAACTTTGCTCAGTTGTATTTATTTGTGCTTTTGCTAATTTGTTTATTTTTTCTTATATTATTACTGACTGTTTACTTGTCTTTAATAATGTATGAAATTTATATTAGTTAGCCTAGGCTAGTTGTATTTGTTGTGGTATTTTTGTTTAAACCTTAGGCAAGAGTTCCTTCCTTGTGTAAGTATTCTTCAGGCTGCTGATTTTTGTTCATTGTATTCAGCTGTAATATAATGTTTTGCAAAAAGACAAAATAAATGTGTTTGATATCTAAATGTTTGACCTTTTTTTACCTTATTGGAATCGAAACTTAGAATAGATAAGAATCTAAATCAATAAGCAGAATCAGAAACGCTAAAATTCAAATGATACCCATTCAAAAACATTACAGCACATGCAACTTAATGCCAAAACTATCCATACAGCAGATAGTTTGAACAAGGTCAGATGATTCAAACTCAGTAGATCCAAAAAAAGCATTGGAATAACTGTTAAGCCAGCCAATGAGATGGCTAAACTCCAGAAAAACTGCTGTTGGATGAGGACGGCAATTCAGCTCTGCCAACACTAAAGTGTCAATACTGATCTACAAGCAAACCTCAATGGTAAGTTTGCAAGCAATACTGAAACATAACTGCCAAAGTTGGAGATGACACATAAAATTGGACAAATTACATGTACAATATGACACAGACAAGAGCTTTGCCAACACAAACACCTCAATCAAACGATATTGCAGCCCTGTTGCAATTAATCAGATTCATGCAAACTGAACCATTACACAAAAAACATCTTAAAGTAAAGGCCAGGGAGTGCACACATTGGGTTAAATGTGTAACTGTGTGTGTGAGAGTGTGTGTGTGTGTGTGTGTGTTCTTGTTTATATTACATCGTGGGGACCAAATGTCCCCACAATGTAATAAAAACCTGAGATCACCTACATCGTGGGGACCAGCCAGCGGTCCCCACGAGGGAAATGGATTAATAAACATACTAAATGATGTTTTTTTGAAAATGTAAAAATGCAGAATGTTTCCTGTGATGGTTAGGTTTAGGGATAGGGGTAGTGTAGTGGGGATAGAAAATACAGTTTGTACAGTATAAAAACCATTACGCCTATGGAGAGTCCCCACTAAGATAGCAAAACAAACCTGTGTGTGTGTTTGTGTGTGTGAGAGCATGTGCGTGTTACTTCAGGACAGTACTGGTCAGTGGTCAAGTATGATAGTGATGTCACCACATAGCACATTTCTAATTGGTCAAACAGATTGTGTTACAACTCACCACATGTCACTCTCCGGTCTTCCCTACTTAATAATTTACAATCATTAATTTAAAACCTCAGTGACACACATCATGTTTACTACAAATGTCCATATAAATTCAGTGTAAAACAAAACAAACATCCATTAGTGGGGCTTCATACAGTAGACATCTTACACTATAGAGTAATGGAGGTCCTTTCTGTGATTTCAGCCCACTTCAGGCACACAGCTGACCCCACTGAGAGCTGTCACATCAACACTTACAATCTGCTTCTGATGTGAAGTGCTTTCAATAGAACCAGTGATCATGGACCAGCTGTGCTGTATCTGTGATATATATTGTCCTCTATTATTCTGTGGCTCTATTGTGTTATTCTATCCAGCAATTACAGGAGCAGTGCACATGCATTCATTTTAACAGACATAAGGACTGTTAAAGGGTTAGTTTACCCAAAAATGAAATTTCAGTCATTAAGTATTTACCCTCATGTCATTCCACACCCATAAGTCCTTCGTTCATCTTCGGAACACAAATTAAGATATTTTTGATAAAATCCAAGAGGTTTTTTTATCTCCCTCAGAAAGCAACGAAATGACCACATTCAAGGTCCAGAAAAGTAGTGAAGACATAGATAAAATAGTCAACTTGACTACAGGGATTCAACTTTAATTTTATGAAGCGACAAGAATACTTTTTGTGGGCAAAAACAAAACAATAATAACGACTTCATTCAACAATTTCTTCTCTACCCTGTCAGTCTCCTACGCTGTTTACATTGTAGACACAGTGCAGCACTTCCAGGTTCTACATCAGAACGCAGACTCATTATAGGCAGGGTTGCCAGGTTTTCACAATAATACCCGCCCAATTGCTACTCAAAACTAGCCCAAAACTAGCCCAATTGCATTTCAGGGGGGATCCCACGGTAAAAATCGCGTTCCGGGGGGTAAAATCCGCGTTTTTGGCGGGGATCCCCAGGTAAAAGTTGCATTCCAGGGGCTAAATATCATGTTATTTGGAGTCAGTTCAGCCCGCGGACATAAAAAACAACCCGCGGCAACAGTGTAAAAGTAGCCCAATTCCGCAGGAAAACCGCGGACTTGGCAACACTGATTATTGGCCAACGCTGTTCACGTGAGCAGCACGGCACATGCATGTGATGCTGACGCAGGAACCGGCCAATAATGAGTCAGCATTCCGACGTAGAAAACTGAAGCACTGCAACTGCGTAGGAAACTGACAGGGTAGAGAATAAAGTTGTTATTTTTGTTTTGTTTTTGCACACAAAAAGTATTCTCATCGCTTCATAACATTAAAGGTGTTACAGAGGATGTTTTCGACAACTGAGAAACCAAAGACTGTTAGTGAGTTTTTTAAATGAGCGCATGCGTAAGAACAACCCCCCTCCTTCACAGCTCATTTCGAGGGAACGCCTCCCAAAACTCGTGCACGAGTATTGGAACACGAGTGTTTGTTTACCACCGGCATTCAATGTGTCGTGTTAGTGGATTCATTATGTCGGACTCACTGCAGGTAACTCATAATCTGCAGTTGTTACTCCTGACAAAAACATTGCATGCGGCGCCTGTGGAAAGTTACTGGAGCGCGCATGCCTCTCAAAAGGAACGTAATGCCAGTGATTGACAAGCCAGAGGGCCAATCGTTTACGCAATGATCGAGTAAACGATTGGCTGATGTTTTTAAGGCCCTACCTCATGCGCAGATGATGTATATTGATATTATTCCTTTCAGTGCACCTAATAAATAGTCTTTTATCAGTTAGTAAAGACAGTTTCAAGTAATATTGCAAAAATGTATAAAACAAAAAATCCTCTGTAACACCTTTAAGTTTAAACCACTGTAGTCACATGGACTATTTTAACGATGTCTTTACTACTTTTAGGACCTTGAATGTGGTAATTTTGTTGCTTTCTATGGGAGATTAAAAAAAAATTAACTTTTGGATTTCATCAAAAAATATCTTAATTTGTGTTCCGAAGATGAACGACATGAGGGTGAGTAATTAATGACAGAAATTTCATTTTTGGCCGAACTTGGCCTAACGCTTTAATCAATATTGTTATGCAAGTTGTGCATTTAAAGCTCTAAAAGTTTAAAATGAATGATAGGAACAAAATTATCAATAAATGAAAAATATCAAAAAGAACAAAATCACCTTGAGTCACAAAGCCATGCTTCTTTACTGATTCAAACTCTCTTGCAGCACACCTTTCATGCATATTAAGCAAATAATTAATGTTTGCTTTTCATTTATGAGGAATTAAATACCAGCTGCACTGATATCCCAAACAGACTAACATCAGACTAATCTACTAAAGCTAGCAGGGTTCAGATCAGACCACCCGTCCTAATGCATCACCATCACACCGAAATTGAATTCTGAATCAAATACAAAATTGCCATCCCAAAATGCCTTAGGATAAGAATAAATAACCTTTGTCGAGGCATTTTTCTTTTGAACCACCTTTTAAACAACTCTAAACTTGATTAGTTTGCCCTAAGGGCACGTCCCAATGACATTTTAGTACATTTTAAAGGGCATAAAATAAGAAAAAGAGTAGTATCATTCTATGTTCACATAAGAACCATATTTCATGTATTCACCTGTTATCTTGTCTTGTGAAATGTCACTTTAGATAACTGGGACACAAGAAGAACAAGCCTGAAACATCTAAGAGGAGGTGTGTTCAAAATGACAGGATTAGAGAGAAATCAATTCTTTTGAAGTCAAAATGTGATTATTATGCTCTGTCTAACAGCCCCTGTCTTTGGATAGACTTAAACAGAAAGGAAGAGAAAAAGAGAGAGACAGGGAAATCGTGCTTTTACTCTTCCTCACCTAATCACTGGTTAGAGCACAGCACCTTCTGTGCCTTTATCTACCACCTTAACCACCTGACGTGCTCTACAGAGTGAACTCTTGATACTGAATATCTCAGCTTCACCTAGGTCACTTCTGCTGGGTCTCATCTGTTACCCAGAAACTCTGGGCTGATGCTACACTAAGGCACAGGTGCACAGGAACACAAGTAACTCCATTCATATTTCATATTCATTGTGCATTCATACCCCAATGACCCGTTACTGAAGCCGTAACATAGTAAGTCTTAACATGAAAAAAAAAATGATGGAAGGCGAGTTATAAACACACAACAGGCAACTAGTTCTTAGAAAGAATCTTTGTGTCCAAACAAATCCGTTTATATCATTTTCTGAATTAATGACTCGGTCAGTTCAATGTGGTGTAAACTAAGAACTACTAAAATACTTACCTTGAATAATATAATATATTATAAAATAATATAATATTCATGGGCGTAGAATACGCGGGGGACGGGGGGGACTTTTAATAAAACGTAAATTCTGCCCCGACACTTTTTGCATGACCTGTCATTTTATTCTTAACTAAAATGAGGCGATGTAAACATTATGGAGCGCTCACTCTCCTGTAATATACGTTTCATTCATACTGGAAGCCGGAGGGCGCCCTCTCGCAGAATGTCCAAATGGTTTCGTAGAAGTAATTCAGCTATTCGCTGTAGCAGCAGCTGAATAAAATGCAGAAGCGCATTGACTGATGAAACGCGAAGACAAACACACGATTGCGACAAGATATGTGTTTTCTCAAGGTATTTATTGACAATAAAGTATATGAATAATGCAATGCTATTTTTTGACAACCTTTTTAATTTTTTTGAAATAAGTCTCTTATGCTCGCCTAGGCTGCATTTATTTAATCAAAAAATAGGCTACAGTAAAAACAGTAATATTGTGAAATATTATTACAAATTAAAATAGCTGTTTTTTATGTGAATATACTTTAAAATGTGATTTATTCCTGTGATGCAAAGCTGAATTTTACAGCATCATTACTCACATGATCCTTCAGAAATCGTTCTAATATGCTGATTTGCTTGTGGAAACCATGATAATTTTTTTCTGGATTCTTTGATGAATAGAAAGTTCAATGAACAGCATTTATTTGCATTTATTGTCACTGTCACTTTGATTGATAAATTTAATGCATCCTTACTGAATAAAAGTATTAATATCTCTCTTTTTTTTAATCTTACCACAAAGGTTTGAATGGTATCATGGTTTCCACAAAAATATAAAGCAGCACAACTGTTTTCAACATTTAAAATAATCAGAAATGTTTCTTGAGCAGCAATTCAGCATATTAGAAAGATTTCTGAAGGAACATGTGACACTGAAGACTGGAGTAATGATGCTGAACATTCAGCTTTGTAATGCTATTTCACAATATTACTGTTTTTACTGCATTTTTTGATTAAATAAATCCAGCCTTGGTGAGCAGAAGAGACATAGACCTATTTCAATTGTACAATTACAATTGTAATGTTTCCAAACTTTTGATAGGTACTGTATTTTCTGCCTTATTCTGTTATTGGTTATTGTTCAACAATGTATTTGGTTTCTTATTAAAAAGACAAATTGATTTCAAATTAAAAAAGCAAGAGATGAGATTTTAAAAAAATAAAAATAAATAAAATCTATCAATTAGACAAAAGTCAGATAAAAACTGGTATTTCACCCAACATTTCTGTCCCCCTCACTTCTGAAAATGATGGCTACGCCCCTTGTTTTACCAACAACAACAAAAAAAAGAAATACTATTAGTCATTTAATGAGACTTTTTTATTTCTTTCTTTCTTTTATACAAGAAGCAGACAGTTACACCACCTTGACATTTCATCATTTGCCATAGCCTGTCTCTCAAACCGTAGTGGGCTTCCTACCTAGACAGCATTTTTTTGGGTATCATGGGCGCGTGCATACTTTTTGAGCTTCCCAGGCACCTTCCCCTTTAAGTTCACCTTATTATGATTTAGTTTTGACATCTGCACGCGCACCTAGGATGCCAAAAATGCTGTCTTGGTAGGCACAGCAGCAGGATTTGAGACACAGCCATTAACAGAGGAAAGTTTCTGCTGTTTCTAGGCGACAGAAAGTGATATTCAAATAACCCACACAATGAATTAACAGACGTGTGACAAATTATTAGCTATATTTAGAAACGGTGCTCATCGGTCACAGGGGCAATAGTTTTACATCTATCCTGTGAGGAATAGTAATGTCATCGTTAAAAGACTACGACTAAAATGTGGGTCACAACGGATAAAAAAAAAAATAAGGAAAACGAGAGATGATGAACAATATCACAATATTAAAAACGTTCAGTCTTACCGGACAGATTTTCTGTGATGGAAGATAACTGAGAAATGTCCTTCAGATGAAGCTCTCCCCGTAGTTTACCTCAGATAAAACATATAACACCACAAAACTTGAGGATGGGGATGTGAGGACCGTCCGGTATGAATTACTGCCGTTATTCTCATTGACTTGGAGCCCGTGAGTCGGTTTTGACGGGTTTTTAAAGTGGGCTGTAACGACTCTTCAGTTTCCCCGCCTCCGATTGTCTAGACCGAGCCGCGTCCAATCGAATCATTCCATGGAATCTTCGTCACACACTGGACGCAACTCTCCCGCAACAAAGTAGCTTGTAAGCGCGTGCGCTGAATATTACGGGTCCGTTCCACAGTCTATGGTCCTTTCAGATTGTGTCGCGTCGCGTCGCGTCGCGTCGCTCACATTTGATTGGTCGACTAGGGAGGGGAGGGCGGGGATACGTCAGGATTCAATAATGCACAATCCTCGACCTCTCGCATGCTGTGCTGCTGATGAAGTGTTGATGGACGCGAGAAATCTATCTATCTATCTATCTATCTATCTATCTATCTATCTGTCTGTCTATCTATCTATCTATATGTCTGTCTGTCTGTCTGTCTGTCTGTCTGTCTGTCTGTCTATCTGTCTGTCTGTCTGTCTGTCTGTCTGTCTGTCTGTCTATCTATCTGTCTGTTTGTCTATCTATCTATCTATCTATCTATCTATCTATCTATACACTGCACCTGCTGACTCTTTAAATATAATTTTATTAAATATCATTAAAATACATACATATTATCTTTATACATTTGCTAGAATATTAAAATGTTCACTGTATTTTCACTTATAAGTGGGATCAACATTATGTTAGGCCTATATAATTTTAATTACATATTAACTTTTACAAACTGATTAAATTTTTGCTATCTCTAGACAACTAAATATATAATCTGAAGCAGAAAAAAAAAATCTCTGTAAATGTGTTTGCCACAAAATTCTCCACATTTCATCCTGTAATGAGTTGGATGTGATGTAAAACAGCAAATGGCTCATATCTTTTTTGTTGTTGTTGTTTTGTTTTGTTTTGTTTATGTATGTGCTCAAATTTTCTACAGCAAGTGCATTCTGTTGATTAGGAAAAACTGTGGTTAATTTGGATTCAGATACAGGTAATTATGGGATCCATTAAGCCTGCAAGCTATTGGAGAGGTAAGCAGCAGCTCTGTATGTGTGCATGTTTTAGAGGGACTATAGAAAGGGCGACAGCATGCGTGCAACATATGGCCCGATACATAAAGGAAATATAGACCCAAGTCATATATCCGGCATGTGGCCGCATAGCAAGGATATACAATAACGACAAATCCCCAACAATTTGATGACTTCAAAGACCAGTTTAATATTGAGTGTGGATGTCACACAGCGCTCTGGCTATGGGGAGCTAGATCTTAAAGGCAAAGGCATATCCTCAACCACTGTGCCCTGCTGCACTGGTCCAGGTGCGTCAGTACAGCTGCATGCATATCACGCATGTAGCACAGCAGTGAGGATCTCCGGACAGCCTTTGGGGGAAAGTTAATGGGGCCACTGTGTATCTCTGCACAGCCAGAGACCGAAATCATATTCAGCCTTTTATAAATGTTAGGGGACTTTTAATGTACTTTGAAGTTTACATTTATATGGATTTGGTATTTTTTTGTGCATGAATACATTTAATAATTTTGAGGATTATGATTAATATTTGGAATATATATATACACACACACACACAGTCAAACCAAAAATTATTCAGACATTTTTTATATTTTTGATATATTTTTACTAGTGGGTGCAGGACACTATAGTTCATTTATGTAAGTGAGGATAGCAAAAAAAAGTAAACTGTGACATATTATACCCAAAAATTCTTCATACAGTGGACTACCAGTAAAATTGATAAAAATTTGGAACCAAAAATTATTCAGACACTTTGACCTGACCATTTTTTGCTTAAGTGTTTATCTGACATAATTAAGATTAATTTTTTCTGACACAGTTTAACTCTGAGATCTTTTTATTCACATTTTATTACCATTTTATTTTAACTTTACTGAATAAACTGTATTAATGAATGAAATGTTCAAGGTGTCTGAATAAATTTTGGTTTGACTATATATATATATATATATATATATATAATATGATTTAAGTATACAGCTTATTTTAAATCTTCAAGTCATTTTTCATGTAATGTATTGAAGTCAATCGAAATAAGTTGTATACTTCAAACATATAATATGTCTCTAAGGACATTGTTTGCAGGCTATAATGCTTTTTTCTATAATTCATATTCAGTGAAATATCATATAGCATGCTGCTCTTGCTAAGATACGGCATAAATAGTAAGTATGTAATAGCAATAGTAGTATGCATACAAAAGTAGTATGCATAAGATAGGATTCTGTCAGGTGCTTTATATAACTATTTAGGGGTTCTCATAATGGGATCATTTTATGGATTGTTTATGGAAATTCATTTTTTTATTTCAATTATATTTTATGAATAAAACAGGATATACTTTATAACATACTTTATCTGTATAAGCTCAGAAAGTATCGTGCAATAATTTAAGACATTTCTCTAAATAGAAGCTTTTTGGCATTGAATATTCTTTAGAAATTGAGTCTAGAACCCTACTGAACAATTTTTGTGCTAGTATCCTATTCTAAATTCAGCCATTGATTGAACATTCCAAAGGAATTTAATTCAGTTTTCTGATCTTCTATCCCAGTACAAATGCCTTCTGTAAAATCCTGTTTTTAAAGAAGTTATTTGTTGAAACTTCCAGTATTTTTCCATGAGATTAAAATGATTAAATTTGAATGTAATGTTTTTCTCTTCAAGAGTGAAAGCACCACTACTAAATCTCTCTGACTGTAGGCTTTGGCTCCTGCTTTGATTTATGTTTGCAAAAGGCGCAGGCCACTGACAGAGTGAGATAATTAATTTAGACACAAGTAGGCTGCATATCCCACCCACAACATGCATTGCTCGTGTAAATTCCGATCTGTTAGACATTTCCGTTAACCAGTGGCGTGACACTTTTTGTATGATGCAACCGTCAACGAGGTAAAAATGGGGGACGTAACGTCATTGCTCTAGCCTGGCCCAGCACCCCTAATGAGAAGAACAAATTCCAGCACAGATAATTAACTCCATTGAACATGTTGTGCTACTCCTGTTGTTGAACGTAACGATCAAAATCAATCAAGGTCAGTTCTGAAGGGGGAGGGCCTTTTTACACTGTTCTGGAGAGAGAAACATTTCTCAGAAACCTTTACAATGTATAATACAGATTTTTAATCACATCTCGTAGGAATGATTGCATAACCTCCCGCTCAGTTTTTTAAACAATGAAATGAAACCGAATGTCTTTTTTTCTCTGTGATTGTTATTTTAATCAGAAGCCATCATATACATCAGGATTATGTGGCCATATGGCCGGGTTACTGTTTGCGGTGTTGGTTATAATATTGCAGAGATTTTCAACTAGACTATTCTTTACAAATACACTTGCCACGTGGCATGTTGCACAGAAGCTGGCTTTACTACCAAACACTACTGAAAATACTAATCATGTCTGACAGGGGCAACTTCGGTATTATGTTAATTGGGACCTCAGGCATTATGATTTAAAATTAAGAAAGGCATGAATGCAATGCATATTATACAGCAAATTTAAATTGGTCATGAGTTGGTCATAACATTAAATGTCATTAGCATTTTGTATTTTTAGTATCACATTATGTAAATGCAGAGATTAGTTGCTCTTGAAAAGGGAAGTTCACCCAAAATAATTATAAATAAACTTAAACTTGAAACTTATTTACTCACCTTTATGTCGTTTCAGACATGCACTTAATTTCTTCTACTGAATTCAATATGACATTTTTTGAAGCGTGCTGGGGTCCCATTGACTTTCATTATACAAAATAAATGTGTGTGTATATATATTTATATATATATATATATATATATACACAGTGTTGGGGGTANCACAGTGTTGGAGGGTAACGCATTACAAGTAACTTGAGTTTCATAATTAGATTACTTTCTCAAGTAACTAGTAAATTAACGCATTACTTTTAAATTTTCAACAAAATATCCGAGTTATTTTTTTCAAATAAGTTACTTTGTTTTCCCATGTATTGACTGACAGCTCTGCTTTTGCCATGTTGAGAGAAATCGAGAGTAAGTGCAGAGGCGTTGTGTGTAAACATGACTGTTATTGTAGTTCTAGGCTAAATGTGAGAATTTACTCATCTCACTTGAGTCAGTATTCCTCAAAATGATGCAATAATTAAATATATTAAATTAAACAAATATACTTTATGTATTAATCTTACTTTATTAACCACTGTCTTTGCTGCTGACCTTTAATGATCCAATTCAACCATATAAATAAGCAAAAATGACTTTAGATAAACATCACATTTGTGATCAGCCTGAAGCTTATTAATTTCACTTTTGGTGGAAAGGGACTTTACATTTGCCAAAAATAGGCCTTTTTGTTGTTTTTAAAAAAACAAACAAGCAAGCCTGGCCCAGGTGAGAAAAAGTAACGCAAAAGTAAAGTAACACATTACTTTCCATAAAAAGTAACTAAGTAATGCAATTATTTACTTTTTTAGGGAGTAACGCAATATTGTAATGCATTACTTTTAAAAGTAACTTTCCCCAACACTGCACACACACATTTTGATATTTTTAAAACAAATAAGAGGTGTATATTTACATTCAGTATATATTCATATGCATTTTGTCATTTGTCATTTTTAAAACGAATAATATCTAAACTAACTACATAAATATAATTTTAGTAGTAAACAGTTTGAATGTTATTTGAGGTTTCTATAATACACACAAAACATGAGAGACTATAAAAGCTCTCAGATCTAGTGCAAAGAAATGAGACAAAAGAAGGTGCAGTATTTCCTAACATTGCATAATTCCATGTACAGCAGCAGCACAATCAGTCTTTGAACGGTTTATCAACATTAGACATCTGTCATACCACAAACGTCATGTTTGTTGTTCTTCTCTGGATATCAAAGGTCAGAGATCACTTTCACAGAGTAAGTTCAG
>RJVU01075544.1:5849443-5875553 GCA_003731715.1 Anabarilius grahami | reverse complement strand
CTTTCCTAATCAAGTCCAATCAGTATAATCAAACACAGCTGGACTCAAATGAAGGTGTAGAACCATCTCAAGGATGATCAGAAGAAATGGACAGCACCTGAGTTAAATATATGAGTGTCACAGCAAAGGGTCTGAATACTTAGGACCATGTGATATTTCAGTTTTTCTTTTTTAA
This sequence comes from Anabarilius grahami, assembly GCA_003731715.1. Taxonomy (NCBI): domain Eukaryota; kingdom Metazoa; phylum Chordata; class Actinopteri; order Cypriniformes; family Xenocyprididae; genus Anabarilius; species Anabarilius grahami. The sequence continues at coordinate 5,875,378 of RJVU01075544.1, read as the reverse complement.
TAAATCTGCAAAAATGACAGAAAAACACAGAATTGTTGACAATATGGGGTGCTGTGTGTACATTAATGAGGAAAAAAAATGAACTTAAATGATTTTAGCAAATGGCTGCAATATAACAGAGTGAAAAATTTAAGGGGGTCTGAATACTTTCCGTACCCACTGTGTATATATACACACATACATATACACATACACATATATATATATATATATTTAATACACAAACTTGAAACAGAAGATGTTAACCTTTCCTCATTCCCTGCATTGTTGGGCATTTTTTCAACATGACAATGAGGATATGCATTCTCCCATGGTGAAAAACCTTCTGTGTACATGTATTGCACTCAATCTTAACACTCTTGAGCACCTGTGGGGGATTCTGTAGAGATGAGTTGAGCAACACTCCCCATTAAAGATCAGGGCATTTAAGGAGCTCATCATCCAGGAGTAAAACAGGACAGATGTGACAATTTGTCATGAACTTGTACACTCTGTGGCAAGAAGGGTCAGAGCAGTATATTCAAAATTATGGAGGGCATATTAAGTGCTAGAATATTATACATTTGTTGAATTAAATCTAGGTTATACTCATTTCTGCAATCCTTATATAAACAATATTGGCTAATTTATTTATTTTATGGCTATTAATGACATATCTTTCTCAGTTTTTATTATGTATGTTTAATACATTTTAGTTTTGCCATCTTTCCATGAATTGTATTAGTGATCATAAAGAAAATACATCTTTTGTATTTGTTCAGAGGGGGTGTACTCATTTATGCTGTGCACTTTATATATATATATAATATATAATCACAGAGACTTTTTAAGAATTTTAGTTATCAATAACAACATTGGCATAGTGGTCAATGTTTTGAAATATTATGATTTTTTCATTGTGTGTAACTTCATTCTCTTCTCATTAACAAAAGGTAAAGATCGCATCATATTTGTCACCAAAGAGGATCATGAAGCACCCAGTAACGCTGAGCTAATCGAAGACGACCCTAATGATCCGTATGAGGATCACGGTAAGTTTTTGAACCTGTACAAAATATGAATTATCATTTTGCATAGTTTAGCTTAAATATGATTTATTTAACCTACAGAATACTAATTTTACACTCATTTCATGTGACCCTGCAGGTCTTATTCTACCTAATGGTGACATAAATTGGAACTGCCCGTGTCTGGGCGGTATGGCCAGTGGCCCTTGTGGACAGCAGTTCAAGGAAGCCTTTTCTTGTTTCCACTATAGCAAAGAGGAGGTAAAGGGGTCAGACTGTGTGGAAAACTTCCGGAGTATGCAGGAGTGTATGCAGAAATACCCCGAGCTTTACCCCCAGGAAGATGACAATGACAGCGCCCCCTCTGGTGGGGTTAATACTTCACCCAGTGAATCCACTTCCACTGACTCTCTCCCTTCATCCTCTCCTGATTCCGCACCAGCAGCCACAGAAAACCCAGCAGCTAGCTAATGTCATCCTGGCTTCATTCCCACCGCGCCTCACAGCAGAGACACTTTTGTGTATGCAGAGATCATATCAAAATTCACCACTGGATAACTATGATGCTCTCCAACTGGCTGCATGATGCACAGAGATGGGGGAAGCCCTTAAACTTAAGGTTTTTTGATTAAAATATTCAAATGACATTAACGTGCTCTTGAGGGACCTTTAAATAATGAGTTAGGGGGATCTGTATGGTGAGAATGAGCCCCTTTGAATCATCCAGCTTTGTATTTTCTGGTTATTATTTGCTCCACAGCCTAAGCTAGTTTGACTTGTGTACAGATCAAAGGCCGTTTGGCAGTTGTACTTTGACGAGTGCGCAGTTTTGCAATGAAATACTCAAATAACGAGACTATATACATTTCCTGTGCTGATTTTTGTTGTAGAACATGATTAAACAATTTTATGAAGAAATGTTCTGCTACTGACCTGACGCGTTTGAACGCGTGTAGCTCAAGGTTGCATGTCAAGTACAAACAGTAGGGGGCGTGAGTGAGTAAAGCAGTCGCCTTACCTGTCAACCGATGATACAAAAGTGATTTGTTGGCGTTAAAATAACGCATCATAAATGAGAAGATCTTCTGTTTAGTAAGAACATGCAAACATCTGTTGTTCCAGAGACTAGTAGGCTTTGTTTAAATGAAGCATCTAACATCGAGGGCTGTTTCTAGGTCCCTTTCCAACACATGCTAACATTAAACAGTGTTAAAGAATTGTGTTGTTATCAGATCCTTTTTGAAACAGAATCAGATCCTTTGTTTAAATTTAAGCTCATGTGGCTGTTTGATACATTAAATCAGTGACATGGTAACACTTTACAATAAAATTTAATTTGTTAACATTAGTTAGCATGAATAATACTTATACAACATTTATTAATCTTGGTTAATCTCAACATTTACTAATACATTATTAAAGTGTCTGTGAAGATTAATGTACTGTCAACTAACATGAACGTTTATTGACTAACATTAACAAAGGTTAATAAATGCTGTAAAATATATATTGAGCATTGTTAATGTAAGTTAATGCAGTAACTAATGTTAACAAATAAGACCTTAATGTAAAGTGATACCAGTGACATTTATAAATCTGTAGGTTTAGATTGAAATGATTTGTCATTCAAAGCCTTAATGTGATTATTCTTGTCTTGATTAAACAAGAAACCTGATCTTTTCATCTGTGATGTACCCGTTTCTGTAAAAAATTTTAATAAAATAAGAGTCCAAATCATGCATAAGCACTGGGAGAATTTGAATCAGTCCATAACTTTTGTTTTTCAATTTTGACATGTTTTTACAATTGTGAATAAAAATAAAAAAACAACTAAAATGTAATAAGTAAAGAAGCAAATAAAATACAAAAGTGTGAATAAATGAATCACAAAAATGCCCTGCCTGCCTTATATTCAAGAAACTATTTGAGAGTCTTTTGATGAATATAATAACTACAGAGGAATAAGTACAGAAACAGTCCAATCAGGCTTATGAATGCCATATTCATGTTCTGAGTTTATGCATTTATGATTCAGTGTTCACAAGACAACAGCCACCTAAATGAACAGCTGTTTTTGAAGAGCCTTGGCTAACTTGATCCTTATGACAAATATCTTTATTTTAAGGGACTATTCAGTGCCATGCAACCTCTTCATGAATATTTCTTCTGGTAATTACCCACGTTCCTTTTCAGTTGCATCCGGTGGTCATGGTACATTTAGGATCCAGCTGCCAGCTTTGGTACAATGGCATCATTTCAAGTGAGGGCTTTCAAGTTTGGGCAGTGATGTATGGAAGCTTGTTTCCGCCAGGAAATAAAAAAGGTAATTGTGACTTTTTAATCTCACAATTTTGACTTTAATTTCCTTAAAATTGAGAAATATAAACTAACAAATGCAAGTTATAAAATCAGAATTTCAATAAAAACTCGCAATTGTGAGTTATAAAGTCAGAATTGTGAGATATAATCTTGTAATTCTGAGGAAAAAAGTCAAGGAAACAAACTCGCAATTGCAAATTATAAAGTCTGAATTGTGGGATATAAACTCGCAATTGAGAGAAAAAACAACTGCAAGTTTATATCTTACAATTCTTACTTTGAGAAATATAAACTCACAATTGCGAGTTATAAAATCAGAATTTCAAAACAAACTCGCAATTATAAAGTCAGAATTGCAAGATACTGTATAAACTCACAATTGCGAATTATAAAGTCTTAATTGTGGGAAATAAACTAGCAACTAGCAAAAACAATTGCAAGTTTATATTTCACAATTCTTACTTTTTCTCAAAATTGAAAAAATATAAACTTGCAATTGTGAGTTATAAAGTCTGAATTGTGAGATATAAACTTGGAAAAAAGTCAGCTCACAATTGCGAGTTTATATCACAATTCATAGAAAAAAATTCTGGCTTTTTTTCTCGCAATTGCCAGTTTATATCTGGGAAAAGTCACAATTACCTTTTTTATTGTTTTATTCCTTGGCAGAAACAAGCTTCCATAGTGTTGTGCTACTGTACATTTGGGTACAGAAGTTGTGCTCATAGGCAGCCCTGATGCAGAGCTTCTGTGACCTGAAAGCCCAGGATGGGGGTCCAAGGGACTACCAAACTCTGCATGGTGACCAGTAGCCTCCCTGAGTCCACTTCCTCAGGACCTGCCAGTAGATAATTCCCACCTACAGATGGAAACAAAACAGTCACAAGTCTAATGGCAAACTTGACTGAACCAAAGCTGTGGCACAGATAAGGGTGAGTTTTTATACTCGAGACATTGGGTGCTGTACCTGGGTTGAGGATGGGACAGGTGCAGCCACGGCTGGTCCAAGAGAGTGGGTACAGACTGTGTGTGCCCTGGGAGAGGGGCAGTTTTCCAGAACGGAAGACCTTCCTCACCTTCACCAGGACAACAGCGTGTGTGCCTTTATCATGAGCTGACAGCACACTGGCTTTGATCACTACAGCCACCACAAACAGTCAGTTCACTCATTAGATTTAAATGTCGGTTTAGACAGCAAATGCCATCAGAATTGATTAATCGAATCATTCAATATCATGAAAAAGCCTCACCGTATGCATGTTTCATTTTGCAAAGATCAGCCACACTTTTCAGCTTCTTTTCTCTACAGCTGCACTTCCCTGTAGAGAATTCACATTTAACATGTCACAAATTCTGTACGTATACAGAATTTCATCTCATAGAAGCACACTCAGGTCAAAGAAATTATATTTCCCACAAATGTTAGGAAGCCTATTTTAGGATCATTAAGATTTAATTAAGTCACATTTGAATGATTCTTAAACTTTTTTTTTTACCCCAAATTCTCATTACTACAATGATTCTGATTATTTAAATTTTAGGTTAAGTTAATGATTTTTTTTACTGTATTAAAGTAAAAACAATGACTGTAACAATTTGTTTTATTATTTAAATCAATAGATATTAACAAATACCATGATGTATTAATGCTTTATAATTTAAATGTCAAATAATATCATATTATATTATACTATTCAAAAGTTTAAAAAAATGTTTTGGAAGAAATTAATACCTTTATTTAGCTAGGATGCATTAAACTGATCAAAAATTGACAGCAAAGACATTTATAATGTTAAAAAAAAAAAAATTTTTTAAACAAATGCTGTTCTTTTGAACTTTATATTGAATCCTGTAAAAATGTATCCTCAAACATATTAAGCAGCACAAAATACATTAAAATAGAAAACAGTTATTTTGAATTGTAATAATATTTCACTTTATTACTGTTTTTACTGCATTTTTGATCAAATAGATGCAGGCTTGGTGAGCTTACAAAAACATTGCAGTATAGTAACAAGAATATTGTCATGAAAACAATGTAAATATTTTTGAAAATAATGCAAAAAAATGTAATGGTGCTAAAATAGGTTTTAAGATAAATAAAATTTTCCTTAAGTAAAGTTTTATTCTGATTTTGGGATGAAATATGGACATGTTCTAGATTTCACCCATTTATATTGCAATACATAATCATTTCAGCCTTACATTTGAAGGAACCACATAAAAACATTTTTGAAAAACCACATCTTGAAGTCGCATTTCCTGCTGTGGTTTCCCATGTTTCACAGCAGCTGCTGTTAGTGTGGAATGTTTTGTTACTGTAGTCAGCTCACCTGTATAATACAGTGCAGAGACGGCGAGTTCTTTAGGCCACGCCCTCTCGTCCTCTTGAGGTTTAAAGTGGGACAGTTCAGGAATTTTCCCACCAATTGGTACATTGTAAAGCTTCACACTGCCTTTGCTGTTAAAGGAAAATGATATGACAAAAAAAAAAAATCAATGGTTTTTGAAAATCCCCAGCAGGTATGCGATTAAAATTCAACTTTTTGAATTTTTGTGGTTTTGAGATTCCTAATGCTTAATGTTTTAATTTGTTTTAATGTTTTAATTTCAAATCACAAATAGTAAGTACTTATTAGAATTCAGAATAGAAAGAATTAAAATTTAGTTTATGTATGCATAAGTCTGACCTGTCTAGGCAATGACCTGTGATGGGGTCACAGATCAAAGGGCACACACAAGGTTTGCAGCCCTCCTCTCCAAAGCCCCAGTACCCTGGTAGACAGTGGCTACAGGTAGTGCCCCCCACACCAGGTCTACAGTGGCACTGTCCACTTCTAGGATGGCACCATAGCATCTCATCGCCAAAATATACTGGCACCGAACCAACAGGGTCACACCAGCATCCTGCCACAGAAAAGAATGTTAGTCAACTTTTGGTTCATAAGCTCTTCCTACTGCTTTTGAGTTACATTAGTTACCACTAGAAGGCAATGAAAGACTGTAAATGATTGCGAAGACAACCATTTTGATACAATTTAAATTTTTTTTTTTTTTTTTACATTTTATGGAGGAAATAAGGAGTGCTTGACCAAGCAAAACATGTCATCACTATGCTAAGGTTTAATAGGTGATTGCTAGGGTGTAGATATGTGATTGCTGAGGTGTTTTTTCTGTGAATTGTTTGTTTTGTTTCCTATTGTATCATCAAGTGAAAAGTTGGTATCATTTTACAATAAGGTCCTATTAGTTAAAGGTACACTATGTAACTTTTGGAGCTCTAGCGGTTAATACACAAAACTGCACGCGTCTTGCGGAAGAACATTGTAGCCGGAGCTACTTCTCTTGTCTACGATTAATCATGCAGGTACTGGGCTACTTACCGACCGGTCTAAAACATTCTAAATGTAAACACTTATTATAGGTGTACCATAGTGATTCAGGATAAGACAAAAACACAGCTTGGAAGATGGATTCATGATGTACTGGCTCATTAAATAAATTTTGTAAATTTTGAACAAAAAAAGTTACATAGTGTACCTTCAACTAATGTAGTTAAAGGTGCAGTGTGTAATATTTAGGAGGATCTACTGACATAAATGCAATATAATATACATAACTATGTTTTCAATGGTGTATAGAGACCTTACAAATGAACCGTTATGTTTTTATTACCTTAGATAGAATGAGCCATTTCTATCTACATACACCGTGGGTCCGCCTACATGTTAAGTTGCCATTTTGCGCTGGCATTTTCTACAGTAGCCCTAAACGGACAAACTGCTCTACAGAGCGCGTTTCGTCACTACGTTGAATACGCAAGAAGAAGAAGTAGTAGTAGTAGTAATAGTAGTAGTCGCCTGGTTTATTAGAAGCAGAAACTGTTCTTTGTTAGAAGTAAGAAGAAACCTCATTGCTTGACTGGCTACTGTCTGCTGTCTCAGATGACGACATCATTGTCCTGTGTCGGCCACCGTAGCTTCTCTATGGCTGAATCCCAAATGACACCCTAAACACTCACGGTCTTCCTACGAGTCTGCACTTTCGTGACATAACATCGCTTTGACAGTGCGCATCGAGGGCGCATATCGGCCGCAAGGGGGGCACTCGTGAGCACCCTTCTGAAGCCTACGGTATCGTGGACTTAAAGGGATAGTTCACCCAAAAATGAAAATTTGATGTTTATCTGCTTGATGTTTAACGCGGCGCCAGTCCCATTTTTTCCTTAAGTAGAATAGGGAAGGCGTAGGACATACAGCGTAAGCTTTTTGAAGAATACGCTAAGCGGAAGCACGTGCAAGGCGATCATTTGTGTTTATAAAGCATATACATTTGTATTTTTTTTTTTAAATAACCGATCGTTTCACTAGATAAGACCCTTATTCCTCGTCTGGTATCGTTTAAAGGCCTTTGAAGCTGCACTGAAACTAATTTTGACCTTCAACCATCTGGAGGCCATTGAAGTCCACTATAAGGAGAATAATCCTGGAATGTTTTCATCAAAAACCATAATTTCTTTTCTACTGAAGAAAGAAAGACATGAACATCTTGGATGACATGGGGGTGAGTAAATTATCAGGAAAATTTTATTTGAAAGTGGACTAATCCTTTAAACTACACCAGAGCGCGTACACACCTCACGCACCGGATGCCGTGCGCAAGGCAGTTGGACATAGTGGTGTATTAGAGGTAAAAAGTGATATAAATACTGTTTGGTTTCTCACACAAACCGATCGTTTCGTGTCTTAGGACATCAATGTGTCGTCACGAGCCTCAGGGTTTAATTTGGATTTGTCTGTGCATGTTTTTTAGCAACGGTTGGAGTTAAAAATCATAATTTGTGTTCTACTGAAGAAACAAAGTCACCTACATCTTGGATGCCCTGGGGGTAAGCAGATAAACATCAAATTTTAATTTTTTGGTGAACTATCCCTTTAATAGACACCCACACACGGCAGCCATTGTAAGTCCACAAGACCGAAAGTGCGTAGAAGTGTGCCATTTGGGATTCAGCCTATGTGCTTCGAAAGGGAGGGGTGAGCGGTGAACTGAGCTGTTGGTTGCAATTCGCAACCTAAATGTCTCCTTTTTGCTTACAAATAATATGCATCAATACATCATTCACTAGACCAGGAATGTGCATTAATAAGATAAAGTCAATTTTGATTTAAATTAAAAACAACTATTTGAGTGCAGAACCCTTTAAGCTCTCATTGTCCTTTCTGTTTGTTCCTTCTCTTCTTTCTAACTGTCTTACGTGTGCAAGCATGCGGGGAGTTGAGGGATCTGGCAGGGTGGCGGTGGTATCCAGGGCGACAGCGCTGGCACCGGCGGCCCACAGTGTTATGCTGGCAGTTGTCACAGACGCCCCCACTACTGCCCCCTGTGGACAGCCAAACTCTCTGGGAGAAGTGGCAGCTCTCTGCGTGGCCGTGACATTCACATTCTTGAGCAATAGAAAACGAGAGCACAGAGAAAAAGTTAGAGGGAGAGAAAGAGACATTAAGGATGAAAGAATCATCCAAGACCTGAGAAACAATTTAAATTATCAAATTAAAATAATTTTAAAATCCCCTTTAAGCACTTATTTAAGCAAAAAATAATCTTAACAACAGTCCAGTTTACACATCCAATTTTAAAATTAGATATGCATCCAGCCATTTCACTATTTTGTAATTTCCATTATTCTTAATAGCGATTCTCACTTGATTCTCAATACTGCAATAGACATTTATTTATATTTAGTTATTTAAAATGCTAAAATACAATGCTTTTTTATTTCATTTTTNTAATACAATGCTTTTTTATTTCATTTATTTTTTTAAATTGTAATAATCATAATAAAATAAGATACATATCCAGTCATTTCACTCTTTTGTCATTTCTATCATTCTTAACAGTGATTCTCACTAGACTATCAATATTGCAATGTAGTCATTTTCTTATTTATTTATATTTACTTTATTATTTAATACATTTAATTTATTTTAAAATAATCATAATGGTTCTAAAACAAGCTTTATTTTCTTTAAGCAAAATATATTTTGTTTATGTTTATTTTAAGGTATAATTGAACCTGGAGATCTTTAAAATCATAAAATGATGATGTGCAATTTATTTTTTATTTTTTTACTTTGTCAGAAGAAAATGGTTTTTGCTACAAAAATCCTAGGGTACTAGTGGTTGCCAGGGCATAGTTTATGTGGTTGCTAAGGTGATCAGAGTGATGCAGTTTCTATGGTGTTCTGGATCATTGCTTACATTACTAACACAACAACCCCCCATGGTATTGTGGTTCTAAGATATGTATCGGATGCCTCCTGCATGAGAAAGTGAAAAATATAGAAAAGACCTTTCATATCACAATTTCCTTTCCATTTTCAAGGATTAAAGGAATTTAAGGCTAAATCAACCAGTACAGTAAACGCACTTACTCTGGCATGGGTTGCTCTCCCCGCTGCTTCCATTGGCTGCTCTCCAGGGTTGGTCGTTGTAGAGCGGTGCACACCTCTCGCAGTGCTCGCCCGCTGTGTGGTGGGTACACACACACTTGCCAGACACCTGCGCTCCAGAGGAATGATTCACTTTCAGTTGCTGCCCATTCAAGCCCCACAAAGCCTTATAAAAATACATTTAACAGGCCACTTCATATTCTCCTAACTAACGGGTGAGTGCACATACACCCTCAAGTATGCATTCAGCCAATATTTCATGGTGGGGCCAATGTAGGCACGATATGGGCTTGAGATATGGGCCCTACATAGGCTCAAGACGAATCTATTTAGAGCCCATACTAGATCTAATTCAAGACAGGGCCCACATGGAACCCATAGACGAACTTATTTAGGGCCCATACTGGATCTAATTCAGATAGGGCTGACATGGAACCCATGGACAAACCCATTTAGGGCCCATACTGATTCTAATTCAGACAGGGCCCACATGCAACCCATGGACGAACCCATTTAGGGCCCATACTGGATCTAATTCAGATACGACTGACATGGAACCCATGGACGAACCCATTAAGGGCCCATACTGGATCTAACTCAGACAGGGCCCACATGGAACCCATGGACGAACCCATTTAGGGCCCATACTGATTCTAATTCAAGACAGGGCCCACATGGAACCCATAGACGAACTTATTTAGGGCCCATACTGATTCTAATTCAGACAGGGCCTACATGGAACCCATAGATGAACCTATTTAGAGCCCATACTGGATCTAATTCAGATAGGGCTGACATGGAACCCATAGACAAACCCATTTAGGGCCCATACTAATTGTAATTCAGTTAGGGCCGACATGGAACCCATGGACAAACCCATTTAGGGCACATACTGATTCTAATTCAGATAGGGCCCACATGGAACCCATAGACGAACCTATTTAGGGCCCATACTGGATCTAATTCAGACATGGCCCACATGGAACCGATGGACGAACCCATTTAGGGCCCATACTGGATCTAATTCAGATAGGACTGACATGGAACCCCTGGACAAACCCGTTTAGGGCCCATACTGATTCTAATTCAGACAGGGCCCACATGGAACCCATGGATGAACCTATTTAGGGCCCATACTGGATTTAATTCAAACNGCCCACATGGAACCCATAGACGAACCTATTTAGGGCCCATACTGATTCTAATTCAGATAGGGCCCACATGGAACCCATGGACGAACCTATTTAGGGCCCATACTGATTCTAATTCAGACAGGGCCCACATGGAACCCATGGACAAACCCATTTAGGGGCCATACTGGGTCTAATTCAGATAGGACTGACATGGAACCCATGGACAAACCCATTTAGGGCCCATACTGATTCTAATTCAGACAGGGCCCACATGCAACCCATGGACGAACCCATTTAGGGCCCATACTGGATCTATTTCAGATAGGATTGACATGGAACCCATGGACAAACCCATTTAGGGCCCATACTGATTCTAATTCAGATAGGGCCCACATGGAACCCATAGACAAACCTATTTAGGGCCCATACGGGATCTAATTCAGACAGGGCCCACATGGAACCCATGGACGAACCTATTTAGGGCCCATACTGGATCTAATTCAGACAGGGCCCACATGGAACCCATGGACGAACCCATTTAGGGCCCATACTGGATCTAATTCAGATAGGACTGACATGGAACCCATGGGCAAACCCATTTAGGGCCCATACTGGATCTAATTTAGATAGGACTGACATGGAACCCATGGGCAAACCCATTTAGGGCCCATACTGGATCTAATTTAGATAGGACTGACATGGAAACCCATTGACGAACCCATTTAGGGCCCATACTGGTTCTAATTCAGACAGGGCCAACATGGAACCCATGGATGAACCCATTTAGGGCACATATTAGTTCTAATTCAATTAGGGTCGACATGGAACCGGTGGACAAACCCATGTAGGTCCCACACCTCAAGCCCATATCATGCCTACATCTACCACACCATGAAATGTTGGCTGTAGAGAAGAGGAAACAAGTTCCTTCCCACATTCACTCTGTCATTTATTCTGTCATTTACAAGTGTGCTGCAATGCTATTCATCCCAAAAATCACTAACAAAATGGACAGACTTACCATATTACTGGGTTGCAGGCTGTCTTGTCCTTCATTTTCAGGAAGACAATGTTCAGCATGGCCATGACACAAACATGCCCCTTTAGCCAAAAGAGAGTACACAGCAAATGGGGTTGAATCCAGGGCATCAGAACTGGGTGTGGGAGAAGCCAGCATTTTGCTGTGAATTGTGGGTAAAAAGGGCGGGTTTGACTGTTCCGGGATGCTCCGCTGCCCCTTCGAGACGGGACACTGTTGAGATTTTAAAAGCTGTATTCGTAAGTTAGTTACTGTCAGACGTGACAGTGCCTCAGGACTGTAGGGATCGACAATCCCACTTCCCAATCCTATGGATCGGAATATGATCTAGAAAAGAATTAGAAACAAATGATTATGCACTGTCAAATTTAAAAAGACAGAACTGAGATTTAAATTCACCATAGTTGTACTCGAATGGGGGAATATTTGGTTTAAATGCTGTTTAACTATCAACATTAGCTATTTAACTAACAAAAGCTGCTGTTCACAATCTACTACATGCCTTCTGGCATTTGATTGATAGTTTATACTTTTTTAGCAAGTAAAAGGGCTTTTAGTGTATAAAAATGTCTGTCACGGTACATGTGTCTTCTTGCTGTGAATTTTTTTACTGATTTTTATAAAGTCAACGTAAGAATAACTTTTATATTGTTACAGTTTTAATCGCTATAGCATTTCTCAGTACTTGGGTCACTTTTTCTAAACTCTTTACACAATAATTTTTACAAACTTTCAGCTTGGCACAGCAGTTAATTTTCCATTAAAAATGCACTACCAAAACTCATCCTCCGAGTCTCAAATCAGCTCATTCTTCCATAACACTAGCAAAGATTGTCACCCAAAAAATATATTATTTTTTAAGGCATTTGTACTTTGATCCCTTCAAAATTGAGTGCAGAAATAACATACTTCACATTTTAACCTGCTGAAACATTTAAAAATACCAACAACAACAAAAAAAAAAGAAAAGAAAAGAAAGATGTTTTGTTGTGCTTTGGAGACCTTATTTCCTTCCTTACCTCTCCTCGGCTGCACGGTACTGCGCTGGAATATCTGGAAGTGCAGACAGCTCCTGCTTGACTTACATCATCAGGAAGCCCAAACATCTCAGTGCAGTTCCTGGCAAACAGCTTTAGTGTCTCCCAGGTCTGGCCGAAGTCCTGTGAGCGTTCCAACCTCATAGCAGCAGGACGTGGAGAACGGAACAACATCACAACGTGACTCATGCAGAACCGTGTCTCCAAGTCAAGACGGATTTCTTCCTTTTCTCCAGTGGCTGCCGCAGAGCCCCACCAGGTATCTGGATGAATAAATGGGTCATCGGCCATGAGGGCAGGAGGATGAAGCTCTGTTAGACAGCGTGGCTGGGTTGCCAAGCAGGAAGAGCTATTAGTGCAGCAGCTAGTCAGCGTGAAAAGGGTCCTGCCACTGGCCAAGTTACCCATAGGAGGGCTGCAAGCACGACCAACACATCTGGACTCTGTGTAAAACAGAAAACATGCATTGCACACACATTCACAAACAAATCAGGGAAACTTTCATGTTGATGAAATGAAATGCACCATTTTTGAACACTGAACTTCTGTAAACACTACAGTCAGGTTCTGGCATGTCACAGAACAATGTTTGACAACCTGAGCCTTTAATGAACCTCACAGTTGTGCTTTCACAGAAGCTGTGTCATTTCTCCTGCAAAGATTGCAGCACTGCAACAATAGTTAGATATGACGAGAAAAGCAAAGTTTAATATAAGAATACATTAAAAGTGTCAATATAAAAATGGATGTTATCATGTTATAAAAATATGAAATATTACACTTTAAATAAACATTTAATACACGATAAATGCATAAAAACGAAAACCAGATCTCACACAAAGTTTATGCATCTGACAATTTGATTATTATTAGAAGAAGTAGTCAAGTTATTTTAATGGATCCTTCTTCCTACAAAATGCAAAAACTATATTTAGTAACCATTTATCCTAATTTTCTTTCAATATCTGTTAAAAATGATTTTACTCATTTACAAATCATTATATAATGCTTAACACTTAAGTGGTTCATGTGTATTCAAGTATGAATATATATGAAAATACTTTAATCAAACTTTAAGGACAGACAGAAAAAAGATTAGATAGATGTTCCACCAGATTTCTTTACTCACCTGTGAAGCCCTGCAGGAATCCAGGAAACAACACCATTGCGCACTTCAGTATCACCATTACAAACTGAGGATTCCAAAGGGGTTTCATGTTTAGAAGTCTGGGTGTAAAGGCAGGTTAGTTATCCATAGTTAGAACAGATGCATGTCCCAGTGCATGGTCAGCTGAGTTTGGAGAGATCTCCTTCACAGTCTGTTTGGAGACAGAATTTGCATGAAATCCAGCGGCTGATAATCCATTTTCACAGAGTCAGTAAGAAAAAGTTTCTGATGGTGGTGGTGATCTGGGATGCACCTGTCCAAACGGCACGCAGTTCATTCCTTTAATATTGTTTTTGCGCGTTCAGATGAAGAGTAAACTGTTGTTTTTTCTCTGTTTTGACATTGCAGTCCTTTCAAACTGAAGGCAAAAGAGGGGAAACCACGCAGGTCACTTTGGTAATAGCAGTGTGTCGCTCCTCTGCGTAATGCGCAGCGTTGTTCCAGCTTCCCAAGAGCACAGATGAATGACTGTGATCCACTGGCCTGAATCTGAAGCATTGAACGGATTGAAAAGGAGCACTCTACTGCCTCACAGTGGAATGCTACACTAGTGCAGTTCCCAGCCTACTTAGACAAGTGATTTCGATGACATTTTCGTTCACTGACTGTACCAGACATGTTTTCTCAGTATCTTAGTGATTCCTGCCACTGAACGTCCTATATCAGAAAGAGTCATCCTGGGCATCCAAGAAAGGGATTTAGCTTAACCAGAAATGAAAATGAGGACATCATTTACTCACCCTCCTGTCATTACAAAGGCATTTGCTGTCCACACCTATCTTTTTCATACAGCAAAAAATAATTTACTGAAACTTCTGCAATATATTTCCTCATGATTTTTATTTTAGTCTTTTGCTTGCCGATTCTGCAGGTGGGCACATGAAAGATTCTCTGAGGCTGGAGAACAAGTTTAAAAGCCATTTGAAAACATATTTTTTTACGATAGCGTTCGATCATAGAAGTTGCGGAGGTTGCTATAGTATCATATATGCCTCTTCTGATCCTAGTTAAGATGTACTTTGATTTTCTTTTTAAGGTTTATTTTTATATTACTTATATAACTAACGTGGATGTGATCCTTTTTAAAAAGTTGTCTTCTTCTTATTGTGTTATTGTTTGTACAGCACTATGGTCAACGTTGTTGTTTTATTCAGTGCTTTATAAATAAATTTGAATTTGAATTTGATCCAGCCTCACGGAGAATTCCCGAAACCAGCACCACAACCTGCTCTCCTTAAAGGTGCAATATGTAACATTTTTGCAGTAAAATATCCAAAAACCACTAGGCCAGTGTTATATATTTTGTTCACTTGAGTACTTACAATATCCCAAATGTTTCCAACTATTTGTAAATCGTGAGATAATTGCAATTTTAACCAAGGCTCCGGGACGTGTGAGGAGTCGCCTGTCAATTGACCCTTCGCCGGGAGTTTGATTGACAAGCGATCTAACCAATCAGAACGCCGAATCAGCCATTTTGTCCGACAAAGCAGTCAGGAGTTAGAAGATTAACCTCGGTGGAGTTAAACTTGAAAAATTGTGTATATTGACGTCTATCCGCGTTTGAAACAACATTCATTGTCATGTTCTTTCATGTTTATTTGATGCTATAAATGGACTAGTAGGATGAGATGATCGGTTTAGGAGCCTCTTGACCTGATGCGCTACAGCAATCTGTCACGACTATGGTCACGACACATTAAAGAGCCACAAAACGGTTTTTATGGTTTGAATTTCTTTAAAAACTAAACAGTTTGAAAGCTGGGACTTTGTTTAATATCATAAGTATCTTGCTCTGTCTTGTCTGTCGACGTGTTGTTAGTATCCTCTTTGCTCCGCGATGTATTTTTCACTGCGTGTGGCGTGACGGCGCCATGGCTTGTCGGACAAAGCAACAGTGACTAAGGGGGGCGGGTCTTTGCGAAGGGTCAATTGCGTCATACCCGCGTTACCCTCCATTTCCGGTTTTACTTTGTAGAAACCATAGAAACACCAAAGACGCTTTAATATATTACACGTTTGGATAAGTTACTTCAGGTAAACGTTTAACGTTGAAAAGTTGTTGCCTCAGTGTTTGATTTAAAGGGTCCGGTAATTCCACATTATCATCTATTNCTTCTTATTATTGTGTTATTGTTTGTACAGCACTATGGTCAACGTTGTTGTTTTATTCAGTGCTTTATAAATAAATTTGAATTTGATCCAGCCTCACGGAGAATTCCCGAAACCAGCACCACAACCTGCTCTCCTTAAAGGTGCAATATGTAACATTTTTGCAGTAAAATATCCAAAAACCACTAGGCCAGTGTTATATATTTTGTTCACTTGAGTAGTTACAATATCCCAAATGTTTCCAACTATTTGTAAATCGTGAGAAAATTGCAATTTTAACCAAGGCTCCGGGACGTGTGAGGAGTCGCCTGTCAATTGACCCTTCGCCGGGAGTTTGATTGACAAGCGATCTAACCAATCAGAACGCCGAATCAGCCATTTTGTCCGACAAAGCAGCCAGTAGTTAGAAGATTAACCTCGGTGGAGTTAAACTTGAAAAATTGTGTATATTGACGTCTATCCGCGTTTGAAACAACATTCATTGTCATGTTCTTTCATGTTTATTTGATGCTATAAATGGACTAGTAGGAAGAGATGATCGGTTTACGAGCCTCTTGAGCTGAGGCACTACAGCAATCTATCGCGATCATGGTCACGACACATTAAAGAGCCACAAAACGGTTTTTATGGTTTGAATTTCTTTAAGAACTACACAGTTTGAAAGCTGGGACTTTGTTTAATATCATAAGTAACTTGCTCTGTCTTGTCTGTCGACGTGTTTTTTCGTGTTTTTATGTATTTTTCACTGCGTGTGGCGTGACGGCGCCATGGCTTGTCGGACAAAGCAACAGTAACTAAGGGGGGCGGGTCTTTGCGAAGGGTCAATTGCGTCATACCCGCGTTACCCTCCGTTTCCGGTTTTACTTTGTAGAAACCATAGAAACACCAAAGACGCTTTAATATATTACACGTTTGGATAAGTTACTTCAGGTAAACGTTTAACGTTCTGAGTGAAAAGTTGTTGCCTCAGTGTTTGATTTAAAGGGTCCGGTAATTCCACATTATCATCTATTTTTAGTTTGCGCTAGTCATTTTGTTTTGACAGCGTTATGATTTAAAAATGGCAAAACCGGAAATGCTTAAGGACCAGACATGCGCAGTAGCATTGCAGCGCGTTTGTTTTTGTTTACTTCCTTGAAATGGTCTATAGACAAAGGAACAACTGTTTTGATATATTTATAGACAGAAAACAAATTATTGTTATATAGCTCAACACATTTAGTCTTATTGTTTAAATCTAATTTTCTTCAATTTTTGCGAGTAACGCGCTTTACCATGCCTCAGAGAAAAACACTATTTTGTGAAATAGCTAGCATAATCAGATGCAGCTTTATTTTTATTAACAGTAATACTGAATTTTCTCCATCATACAATACATTTTAAAATTAATTGCATATAATTTATCAACACAAGCCATCCAGCATTTAATATGATATTCTAAAATCGATCTATCTTACTGAAGTGTTCAACAATGTCTCACAGCAGCCGCCGAGCGAACGCTCAGAGTAACGTTATTACATTTTCAACACACTCAAATGCATCTAATATGATAAACAGAGCTGCGTTACCTCATACTCATAACCGGAAAAGCGGAAGCGGCGGCTGCGACTGTGGCATAATAAAAGTTCCGCTGCTCTTGAAGCGTGTGTTGCGCAATCGCTCCAGCGGCCTCGTTCAGCTCCCACAACACTCAGTCCTGCTCTGCTTCATACTACAGCAACGTTAATAATCGCATCCATGAACATGATTTCTTCCCGAGTCCTATCCCTATTCTTTTCCACCGTCCGTTGAGGTGGAGACCACATGTCCCAAGATTCCGCTCTCAAACTTGGTGTCATCAAGCTACGCCTTTGTTTTCAATAGGCCTCTAGAGACCTCTAGCGGACATAATTATTACATACTGCACCTTTAATGGGGTGAGAGTTGTTACTTTATGTGCATTTTCCTCCTGGTTTTGAACTACAGTAGTTCTGTAGTACGGATGCTTTGATGTTTCATTCAAGGAAAATTGAAATACATACAATAAAATATATGTAGACTCCTATAAGGATATTGCGACATGAGGAAATACAGCACAATGAATGTTTCTGTCTGCATAGTGGTTAATGAATTCATAACTCATGCACATAAAACTATCGACATTTATGCATTTAAAAGAAGGAGGTTATGTATATATATATACATTTTTTAAATGTAGTTCACTGAGCTGAACAGTCTCAGAGTTAGAGGTTTGAGTGTTGAGATGTGAATCCAATGGAAATGAATTTGGTTAAAGATCAAGATAACCTTCAGCCTTTGACATAATCAGATGGCAGAGTCTAGTAACAAATTCTATATTCTTCCATTAAATATTTATGGAGTTATAGTCAAAATGTAAAATATTAGCTAACCTTTCCTTTCAAGAGTTTCACCATGCACAATGGACAAAAATCCCCCCAAGTGGAGTCATCATGGCTGAATGTCACTTTGCCAACTGTTTCTTGCCCAGTTTACATTAAAACAGATGTTGGGTTCACTTTGTACCCATAAACTACACATAAAAAGACAAAAATAAAAATTAATTAAACCTAAATTACATTTTCTTCATCTTTATTGTGAAAACCAATAAAACTGTTGTTCACTAATTATTTGAAATACAGACAATGATCTTATTATGTTTTCCTCAACATATAGGCTGCATCAGATGTTAATGGGCATATTAATTCATAAGTTGATAAATAAAGATTCATGCCAGCTGAAAGGGAATGTATTGTGCTAATGGGAAAATGTATTTCAAAGCCACATGCATTGACACAAAATACACTCAAATGAAGTCTTTGGTTTTATGGTAGAGTGTTACAAGGCAACATTTTATTGTAGTCACGTATAAGCTGTTTACAATATGTGCAAAATTCCAGCAAATTCTCTTGCATTTATGCTTCTTTTGAACATAACTATGCCTTTGTAGTTACCTTCAGCCGTTTACTTTGAACGAATGAATTATCCCACACACATAAACACAAAATCTGTTAAAATGTAATTGAAATTCAATTCTTTCCCCACACACCATGTTCAGTTGTTGCAGAATGGATCATTTGGAAGACTAAAATGGTTGGTTCTGTGGAGAAATATTTGCATTATGACAGTATGTTGACTTATCTCAGATATATTCAAAGCAATATGCAACTAACTAACATACAAATAAACATTGCAAGTATTTTAGTATTGAATAAAAATGAGAAAGACATATAAATGAGAAAAAAAGAATAAGACTTTATGCAAGACAAGACTTTTGGCCCTCTAGCGGTTAAAAAGCAAAACTGCATGCATTTTGCGGAAGAGCATTGTTTTGGTTGTGCTTTAGCTCTGTGTGACTGTGCGCATGAATATGGGCTTTTGCACTGAATAGTTCTAGGAACTCAGTTATAGGAACTAGCCACTAGGATAGTTCCCCGAGAACTAATTTCTCCCTAATGTTCTTAATTGCATTCGCACCGGTAATAGGAACTATGAAGCAGCCGACAATGGTGTCTTTAAGCGCGGCATTTACAAACACTAAAAAAACGGTGAAAGGGGGATGCCGTGATCAGAGCTGCGTTTGTTGTTTGTTGTGGGTTTCATGTTAACGAAGATGGAATGTAAACGCATAATTTACGCGACTGAAAGAGCAAAAAGTGGGGCTAAGAGATGAAATCTCCTATGACAACTTTTAGTATTACATATCATCAAGGCGGAGAAAAGAACACAACCCTGAAGACAACAAGTATATGCCGTTATCGCTGTTTTCCATGTTCGTGAAGTAAATATGTTTACATGGCTTTTTAAAATTGCCGGGTGCCAGTGTTTGACATGCTTTTGACCAATCAATGTACACTTACGTCACGGATAATTCCTATAATGCTGGTTTAGACCCTACTCTGAAGTAGGAGATAATTTAGTTCCCCCAAAAGGAGTTCCTAGAACTAAAATCGTTCCTAGTTCCTGCGGTGCGAACTAAATCCGGGTACTTATAGTTCTAGGAACTATGAAAAGGTTCCTCAGGTGCAAAAACGCCCCTAATATGACCCTAGATTCTCGTTTTATTACAAGCTCTGTCGCATTCTCTTTTCACCAGCAGACTCTCCTCTGTTCGACTTTTTTTTTTTTTAAATGGGCAATTCTCCGGAGGTTCAAGATTTAGCTGTTCCATGTCAAACTTTCTCGCTGGTTGTGACACCTAACCTATGCCACTCCCACACCATACACACATCAAAGTAGCTGGAGAAACTTTTCTCTATTTATGGATATGACGAGAGACACGCCCTGGCGAGTGACATATGTACACAATTTCCCGCAAAAACCATCCCAACAGAACTAAAATTTAACACTTATAATAGGCCTACCATAGTAAATCAGGGAAAGGCAAAAACAGATTTTGGAAGAAAGACTAATGATGTATTGACTCAAAATTTTAATTTTGTAAATTTTGAACAAAAAAACTTTCCATGGTGTACTTTTAAATGTTTTTACACTACATTTTTTTGTATTTTTAATAATACAGAATGAGTAGGTGGGTCTACCCAGGTGGAAAAAAGTACATTGCTACAATATAAAGTGCTCTATTTTCGTGCACTAATTTTGTACTTAATATACAAAAAATATTCTTTAGTACTTTTTAAGATCATCTTAAGAACATCTAAGTGTACTTAACTGTGCTATTTTGAGACGGCATGAAATATGAACTAAAATGTGCTTTTAATATACTATCTCTGTATTTAAAAAATGTATTTAGATACCACTTATAGTACATTTGAACCCATAGTGTACTACAAGTGGTAGCTAAATATATAAAGAAGAATTTTTAGTATATTAAGTACAAAATTAGTGCACTAAAATAGAGCACTTTAAGTATATTATAGAAGTGTACTTTTTTTTCTCCTGGGTAGACTGCTAGTGTAGTTTAAACTGTGTCAGCCTATGCCTGAACACTCACTGCACATTATTTCTTGCTTTTTGAATACTCTCGTCTTTGCCATGAGTTTAATTTGATGTCTTTCATTTCTATATATCTGCTCTTTATTAATTTTCCTCCCCCATTCTCATATCCTACATATATCTCTTCATGCTTTCATTCCCCTTCCTGACAGTCACTACAGCGGCTGGCTGTCCTCCAGGTCATAAAAAAGCTCAGAGAGCAGACCTTAATCTCCAAACCTCACATCATTCTGGCTGTGGGCCTTTCTGCCGCCCTGCAGGCTGCATGAGCAATAACTATCTTTATTGGGGATCACGTTAATCCTATTGATGGTGAATTAGCTGTGAGCTATTAATATTTATTACTTCCAGATGTGAAAAATGGATGAATCTGCTCTTTTAAGATGTTTGATTTAAGAGCTGTCAACTTTTCTGACAGAATCAAAGCATAATTTGACATCATAGTAACTGTGTGTGTCTGCCTTTAAATGTGGTGTTTTATGTCTTATAGTTTAATGGAGGAGAAAATTACAGATGAAAACATTCAACTTTACGTTTTTGACTCTTATGTTTGTCAGCAGCGTACTGATACATAATTTATATTGTGCAGACAGAGAAACCTCATTCTAATATCTTTTTTGCTGCAGTTGCTGACTTCATACATGGTCAAATATAACCAGATGTCATTGCATAATTCAAATGTTTAACTGTATGGGGTTCCTCTGGTTGTTCCCATGCTCTTTTTTGTGGCCATTACAAATTGGGGATAATACAGCAACTTCAGTGTCTAGGTTGCATTTTGTAAGCGTGTCGGGGATGTCTGGTCTACTGGATGACCCTTAGGCTATCACCTTATATCCACTGGCTGAGTGCATGCCAAAAACAGGAAGAGGTGGTCTATGTCTGGAATTAGAAACAGCCATTTCCACCTAGAAATAAAACAGATGACACATAGTTGGCATTCCTCTTCAGATGTTATGAAAGAAAATTGTTAGATTGTTAACTGAATAGTTTGTTTATACACATACACACAGAGAGAGAGATTCTTGTTTAAACTCAGATTTAAAGTTACTGTAATTGCTGCCTGTTTAGCCTGATTTGTAGTTGTAACTAAGTAGTCCACCTTTAAAGAAAAAGAAAATCTGTTTATGAGGTGATTTTTTTAAAAGAATGTACATACTTGCATGCTTGTTTCAGCTAAAATCCAAAAGTTAATTGAGTTGATGGTAACTGTGGTTCATTTAAAATGTACTGAAAATAACTGGGTTTAACCAGCCTGCATCCAGTAAAGCTTTTCAGCAGCTCATTAAAATATTTGTACAAAACAGTGTGTTGCTGTATTGTCCAACAAGACTAAATAAAATAATTATCTGCAGCAATCAACACTTTGCCCAAAACTCATTGGAAGATTTACCAGACAGGGATGTTTTCACATTTTAAATTGTTAATCCAATATCATTCTAAATCACTGTTCAGTTTTACCTTGTTGAGAATTATGCTGCCTTCACGTGCTATAGGATATTTGATAATTCCCACTCCTGAAGTCGTGATTACTAACGTTACCTTATTGCGTTTCGACATGAGAGGGCGTTCATGTGCAATTTTATACCTAGGAAACTCGTATTTACGTATTTACCTTCGTATGTTGTATATTTCCGGTGTCAGTGTCTCTGGTTGAATGAACACAGCACGATACCTGTTTAAATAACAGCGTTTCGCGATTATTTCGGACCATTTCCGAAACGTTTTTCGTCACTGTTCCATGTTTTCCTTTAAACGCTATGTGAATCGCTCAAGTACAGCGCGCGCGTACAAGTTTCTGTTGCCACACGAAGCTTATGAATATTTAATGAGGAAAGCGCTGCTCAGTTTATGATTGGTAAACAGTAGGCCGTTAGACCTACGTTCTAAAAAAGCAAACTACGTGAAAAATCTCTGCCATGATGATAGAAAAGTTTTAATGTATATGTAAATGTGTTTTTTGTTATTGTTTTAGGTAATGAAGGATCAGCTGGTCAAAGATCCAGCCGCCCTCCTGGAGGGCCTTGGGTAGAGGTTGGTTGCGCTCCTCATGAGGCCCACTACGGGTGAGCATGCGTTGGATCACTCAGGCTCCCTGGATCTCCATGGTCCAGGGGGTGAATGGAGACGGTCTAGGGCTAGGCTGTCCCACAAGGATTGGTGACGGGGTACAAATTCAGATGGATGTCCATGGGGTGGATGGAGACGGTCAATTCCGCACCACAAGGCTTGGTGGCGGCAGGGTACAAATTCAGGTGTAAGCACCCTGGATCTCTGCGGTCCAGGGGGTGTAATGAAGAATAATGAGTTACATGACAGAATTAAGTTAAGGTTAATGTGTGTATTGCATATGTCAGTATAAAGGTCAAAGGTGAGTCATAGATTGTTTTTTCCCAGAGTATGTTAATGTAAGCGTGGCAACCCTGCCATAAATGACAGATGTTAACAAACAAACAATATTCATTACAGCAATTTCAATCATCCAACCATCAGATCCAAGATTGCTAAGAGATTTTGGCATCAAAGTATGTTCAAGCACTTTTCTCCAACACTGGTACTGTATAATGGAAAACACACTTTTTGTAATGTGGGATGTTTGGAATTAGGCACATCATTCAGAACATCTGTGTGTATCCAACATTTGTATTTATTGAGGTTGAATGAGAAATTTTAATAGACAAAATCTGCTTTGTGTCATATTGGTTGTGTTTTTTTAACCCATGTAGCCTATGTTAATGTGTGTGAAGTCAAACTGAACCCATGAACTTGGCATTGCTACACTGTAAAAATGATTTTTTGAAGTTCTAAATAAAACAAAGATCAATGGAGTACGTTTTACAGTAAAATGCTATTTCAGTCTTTCTTCATCAAAATGTTTTTTTGTTTTAATGTTTCTTTCTGATCGATGAGAAATTTACTGGCAATTTTTGAGTGAAAATGTCTTTACACCACATTTTTTTGTGTGTAGTTTTGTTATTGAATTTTATTTAAAATTTTGATCTATTTGAGTTATTTCACATCCTTTTAAAATTATTTTTTTTACTGTGCTATTTTTAAAGGTGTGAATATTGAGAAACGCTGTTGAAAGTGGATCCGACCGAGCACCAAAACACACTTTTGCCACTCAGCAGTAAAGGGTGTGTCCACTCATGAAGGGGGAGGTGCCTGTGTTGCATAGTGTGCATTTGGAGGCGGGGTTATCAAGATAGAGGTGTGATCCTTTTGGGTAGGGGCGTGTTAGTTTTGCTGATTTCAAATATCAACATCACTTCTCTGAAATCTCTTACTGCACCTTTAACATTGACACATGTTGCAAAACTATGGAAGCCCATTTCCACTACATAAAAAATATCTTTATACTTTGGTACATCATAATAATGACATAAAAAGTCAAAATTATGAGATAAAAAGTCATAATTATGACAAAAAAAGTAGCCTAGCGAGTGAAGTCAAATTGGAGAAACAAAAATCTTTGTATGCATGTGTATACGTTCTTGTATATGTATCTCACTGTGGTTGTGGGCTTGTGGTGGTCTTTGCATGTCTTTATGCAAACATTTGTGCGTGTGTTTGTGTATGTGTGTGAGAGAGGGTCACAACATGCGAATGTCTTTATACATGGGTAATAGGTTTAAATTGCAGTGTGTTGCTTTGATCTGTGAGAATGAATGACTGAGATTAAGTTGTCAGGCCAGGCGCTGATAGAGGCCAGATGAACGGCTATGACAGTCCGGAGCCCCTGTGGAACATGTAGGAAGATTGCCAAAGCAATTGTGTTATTACATGCATGCGTGCATTTCTCCAGGGTAGCTAATGTTGGAGTCTATTGTGCATAGATAACTTTCCATGCAGTAGCTCATGTCACTGTTTACATGTGAATGGGAGAGCATGCAAGTGTATGTTTGTGTATGAGGAGATTCGTCGCACATAAACACTCACACATGTGCCAGCGTTCCAAATCCATTTAATTTAACATTATTAGGTCTTAAGAAGCAGGAATGAGAGGAATTTTAAGAGAGGTGGTTTTGATTGAAGAGGTTTGTGCCTGATTGGTAGTGCCCTGCTGCACTGATGCAGCTGAAACCACATTTTATTCGAGCGGAGTAAAGCTTCCCACACATATGGAGGTCTGTATGAACACGCACAGATCCTTTATAGGGGTTCAGTAAGTAAATAAGACAAGTGCTTACCGAGAGATTTAGCAATTTTCAAGCTGTATAACCGAGCTACTACAGCAAGCAACTACTTTTTTGGATTGTCTCTGCAAGATATTAATATATATGAAAGATACATAACATGAGCTGTATTGGAATGTGCTACAGTGAAGTATACATTTCACAGCACCCCATGTGGCACTTTAAAAAGAAAGGGGTCATGGTGGATTGGAGTGATAATGTAAATAATGTAAGCCCTTTATGCTTTATATATGTGTACTGCAGCAAGTTAGTATATATATTTTTTATTTGATTTATTTCATTTTAATTTTTTAATTATATATTTAATATNTGTGTGCACTTGGATGGGTTAAATGCAGAGCACAAATTCCGAGTATGGGTCACCATACTTGGCCACATGTCACTTCACTTCACTTCACTTCACTTATGCTTTATATATGTGTACTGCAGCAAGTTAGTATATATATTTTTTATTTGATTTATTTGATTTTAATTTTTAAATTATATATTTAATATTACAATTTAATTATATATTTTTAT
>RJVU01075544.1:5818169-5842935 GCA_003731715.1 Anabarilius grahami | reverse complement strand
GCATACTAGAAAACATTTTGCATAGCACTCAATGTTTGTTTTGCTCTCCACAGTAACTGATTGTAAAGCGTTCAGCCATTTTTGTCTCGTGCACCGGAATCTACAACAAGCTTCGCGTGAACTGCGTTGGCCTAGCAACCGCGTCACTAAATGACAGTCAAAATAACTTTAACCACCGAGGACGGCTGCAAGTATACACGAAGTAGTGACTGAAACTTATTTATTTTACCTAAGCTTTTATACTTTTTATTTATTTATAACTTTGTACCTTATATTTTCACTCGATGCCTGTCAGCTGCTGTGATTTGAAGTGAGGTAGATTTAAAAATTGTGCTTTTAACGGATTTTTGTTTAAATGAGGTATTTAACTCGACCGTACTTCTCGATATTGTCATATTTTACTGAAATACAGTGCTAGATACTTTGTAGCAGTGCTTCGTTATACATTATGCTTTTGTACATTTTTCCCCCCCAGACGGTTTGGATAAGAGATTATGGACAAAAATCAGACGCAAAATGAAAACCATCCTTTCGAATCTGGCATGTTTCGCCCTCGCCCTCCAAACAAGCCTAGAGAGGGTCACAGGGGCAACCTGTCCCCTCTGAGGGGCATCTACTCTGATCTCATTTCTAAATCAGGCAAAAGTCTGCAACAGGTAAAACACTCTTTCTATTCTTTTACTGCTTCTTTCTGTCATGTATTTCCTAAGGAAATCAATGAAATGTATTCAAATGTAACAATAATAGGTCCCTGAAATCTGATATTTTTTCCTAAATTCCATTTTGTTTTTTTCCCAAATTCAGTTTTTGTGTGTTGTGTGTTTTATATATAATCCTTTTTTTCCTCCCACTGAATTCCACTATTCTGCCTGCGTTTTTCGCATCACAGAAATCATGGGGTCCTACTCGTACACATATATGTAAACATAAAAATATACCTTTCATGTTTTGTAAAAGATGATCACCAAAACTCATGCTGTTGTTTTTAGACTTATATGCAAGGTCCAGTGACCCAACAGAGTTTACTGTGCCGGGCGGGATACGAATCCAACTCCCGCAAAAGTAAGAAATCAACCCATAATCAAGTCAAAACACAAATGCTAAGACTAACTGTACTCATTGTATTTTCTTTGTTTTTGACTGTAGCAGCTATGTTTAAAACACCTCCGGACATGCACAGTGTTCTGGAGAAGGACTGGCATGATCCATCAACACAACTCCAGCATGAGACGGACTTTCATTCTGGAAGTTACACTCCTAAAGTTCAGCTACCTTATACTTGCCCCCCAGGACATGTGCCCCGCAAGATCGAGATTGAGAGGTGAGCAGTTCAGACAAACATCACCAGTGGTTCTCAACTGGTGGGTCACAACCCAAAAGCCGCAGGTCTGTTTTTGGTAGAAGCTAAACTAAATGCCAGCATGGACACAATGCTTGACATGCTTTATCCTCTTAAAAACCATGAATCAAATTATGCAAGGTTAAGAAAAATAGTCACTTTCAAAAAGGGTAACCAAAGTGTGTTCTGCTGTAAATCATTGGTTGTTGAGATTATTCAGCAAAGATGTATTAAATTGATCAAAAGTGACAGTAAAGACATTTATAATATTACAAAGATTTCTATTTCAAATATATGCTGTTCTTTTGAACTTCTCTTTATTAAAGAATCTTGAAAAAATGTATCATGGTTTCCACAAAAATATTAAGCAGCACAACTGTGCATTAATAATAATCATAAGAAATGTTTCTTGAGCAGCAAATCAGCATTTTAGAATGATTTCTGAGGGATCATGTGACACTGAAGACTGGAGTAATGGTGCTGAAAATTCAGCTTTGCATCACATGAAGAAACTGCATTTTAAAATATATTAAAGTAGAAAACAATTATTTTAAATTGTAATGATATTTAACAATATTACTGTTTTACTTTTATAAAATATATTATTATTTTTTAAAATTGAGTATTATTTTAATATAATTCATAATAATATATTTCAGAGTTTAATTTTAAGGAGAGTTTTGTTTGCTTGTGTGCCAATTTGGTATTGGTTGATTGTAAAGAGTTAGAGTTGATGTTCATCTATTTGAAAAAAGGCTCATTCATCTGCATTTTGTTTTTTATTTTTTTGTATGTTATTTTTTTATTTTATTTATATATGCCATTTTTCTAGATTTTACATGTAGTATGCGTTAATGTTGATGTCTGTTTTAATTCTCAGACGTAGGAGGGAATATCAGAAGTTAGATATCAGTAAGCTTTTGACTGAGCAAGGCATTGACTCCAACCAGCTGATGCCCAGAAACCAGACGAGTGCAGAGACAGAAAACCCCTACCTGTCTCTGGAGGTCATACATGTTGCTTGTATATTGATTTCATGAAGTATTCTTGAAGTTAATTTTTAACGTCAAAGTTTGCTCTTGGCTAGTAATTGGCTGCATGTTTATTAAATTTATTTGTGTAACACCAGATATTCGACAATGAGGAGTTTGACTGCCGTTCTCCAGTGGAATGGCTGGCTTTAGGTTATGAGCAGGGCTCCAGCAACCACAAGCCTGTTCCTGCCAAAGCCCTGCTGCCGACAAAAAACAGCATCCCACCTGGTACGGTGCTGTCTAAACCCTCTGAAAATACCTGACATATTGTAGTCGAATGGATCCCATCATTTGTCTTGTTGTTCCTCCTGAAAATAAATTCATATTATAGCCCAGTGGGAGCAATATGGACACATATGGGAAAAATTAAATGTCTGTTCCTCATGTGTTTGATGTGTAGTGAATCTAAAGAGCCCGGCTTTGGAGTATTCTTGGCAGTTGGTTGGCGTAGTACAATACAGCCAGGAGAAGAAGCAGTACTTGGTGCATAAAGCGGACTGTAATGGAAGGGTTCGTGATTCCAAGGGAAAACCTATTTTGAATGGAGGACAGAGCAAAGGCATGTGCAAAAGCCATTCATAAAGCTTGCTTATTTAAAAAAACCTCATGAAACAGTTTGACAAGCACTTTTTTCCTATGCTGGCATATTTCCTATTGAAATTAGAAAGTTGTGATGTGACATATCACATATCAGGCTCATCCCAGAAGAGAAAGAAAGTAAATAAACATTTAAATGCTGGCTAAAAGGACTTTTTTTTATCATATAAATAGCATCAAACGTAAGAGACATCAACTGCAAGCTACAAAATGTTTTGGTTTTATGTTTAACTCTGTGATATAGTGGAACTTTCTTAAACCATTGTTTCTATTCCACACTTCCTTTCTTTTCCAGGGGTTTTGTCACTGCAAGAAGGGCAGTATTGGGTTCCCAGGATCAGGCTGCAGTTTTGTGCGGAGGACCCACAAGTCTTTGCCCAGAGAATCCAGTTTGCACAGAACTTGAGACAGAACACAGAGGCCTTACTCTTGTACCATCTTTCCATTGACTGTATGCCAGTCTGGAGTGGCGCCCCTACTCTCGACCCCACCAGTTTAGAACGCATCAGAAAATATGCACTCTCCACACCAGGCCTCCATCTTAAACGGTGAGAATGAAAATATTAACAAAAGTTTGGGGTCAGTAATTTAATTAAATTTTGGGGGGGGTAATTTTTATACAGCAAGGATATATTAAATTGGTCAAAGATGACAGTAAAGACTTTTTAAATTTAGACATTGTTTCACCAAAATCTATTTGAAATAAATGCTTTTCTTTTGAACTTTCCATTTATCAAAGAATCCTGAAAAAAAATGTACGGTTTGCGACTTTCACAAAAATATTAACTGTTTTCAGCATTGATACTAGTAAGAAATGTTACCAAACCAGCACATTAAAATGATTTCTGAAGGACCATGTGACACTGAAAACTGGAGTAATGGCTGCTGAAAATGTGGCTTTGTCATCAGAAATCAATTATATTTTAAAGTATATTAATATTACTATTTTTACTCTATGTTGGCTTAAATAAATGCAGCCTTTGTGAGCATAAGAAACTTCTTTCAAAAATGTACAGATCTCAAACTTTTAAATAGTAGTGTATTTTGTTAGATTTTTAGATTTTGTGCTAGAATAGTTATGGGTTTTATATAAAATATGGATATAGTGGGTCTGCAGATACTATGTTATTACCTCTTTAAAAGAAATCTCTGGCACTGGTGTACAGTAATGTAAAAAAAGCTAAATACTGTATGCATATGAATTCCATTGTACCAAAGTATGATCATTAAGAATAAAACATTAAGACTTTCGTATAAAAAACATCTGCACCTTTCATTAAAACCAGATGTACAGTTCCAGAACACACACACCATATAATTACATAAATAGTTACTGATGTCTGCTGCACGTAATTGTCACAGATAGTGTTTGTTTGACAAAAACACATTTGTCTGTACAGTCTACAGGATTGTGAGGAGCGGCTGAAGAACGAGCTTCATCTGGAGTACAGTCGCACTATGAACCAGATGGTCTTTGATAAGGTGGTACAGGACAACCCAGAAGAGTTTTCCTATATCACACTTCCTCAAAAAGAACCTGAGAGAGTTCCCGAGAGAGTTCCCAAGAGAGGTAGAGAGATGGACATCAAAAGAGACAAGAGACTACTTTCAGACTGTCTGAGATTTAATGTTGTTGATTTGTTGTTGTTGATGCCCACCAACAACTTGCCGTCTCCCCTCTTCCTAGGCTTTGTGTCAGTCCCTGACTATCCTTTTGAGAAGAACCGTGCAGCTTTTGTCTTTAATACTCTGCTCACTAAGCCTGAGGTGATTGCTGTGCTGTCCAAAGTGAGAGAAGAGTGCAACAGGGTTGCAGAAATGAGCCTGTTTCATGTCAGCTTCACAAAGTCACTTCGCTTGGAGGAGTTTGAGTCGGCACAGTCTCAGAAGCATGCACAGGTAAAACGAACTGCCACCTGCACACATATACACATACAAATGTGCCTCTATGTCATCAAACTCTTTCTGTCTTCCTACAGGTCCATTTGTTTCTAAAAGAGTCATGGCTGGCGGCTATATGTAATGCAATTACGTCTAGTCTGCGAGATGAGAAACATGACTGGTACATTCTCACTATTTCCCGCTGGGATGTTTACCGCATGTCCAAACTGCGTCGCCTAATGGCGCTGATTCGCAGCATTCAGCATGACTCGCTCAGGTTCCTGGTGCAGGACTCCCTGGCCAGCTTGGCTAAGTTAATACTCGATGCTTGCCACAGTGTCCAACACTGCCCCAAAGATCTGACCTGGGGCACTGATCTCATAAGCAGCCCATACAAGTATGTGATTTCTCATTATCCTGGTTACTATTTGTTAAATATGTTTATATGATTATGTTTGATATAGCTTTATATTAAATTTCTTTTGTATATGAAAAATCTAAAACAGTGGTTATCAACCAGGATCCACTAGGAAGCCTCTGCAAACTTCCAGGGGCCCCCAATAAGTCATAACAATATTTAAATTTATTTATATTAAAGGGGACCTATTATGCCCCTTTTCACAAGATATAATATAGTTTTTGGTGTCCCCAGAATGTGTCTGTGAAGTTTCAGCTCAAAATACCCCACAGATAATTTATTAAAGCATGTCAAATTTGCCCCTATTTGGGTGTGAGCAAAAACTCACAGTTTTTGTGCATGTCCCTTTGAATGCAAATGAGCTGCTGCTCCCGGCCCCCTTTCCAGTAGAGTGCGGAGCTTAAACAGCTTGTTGCTCAACAACAACAAAGCTGGAGAATCTCACGCAGTCAAAATGATGATCGTCAGTAACTGTGTTCAGTCTTACATTGTTCAAACTGTAGTCGGACACTGATGGAGAGACTCAGGAAGACGTTACAACTTTTAACATGGCCTCACCCCTCACCCTCACCAAATTTTGAGGTTTGTGATGTCACCAACCCGGGAAGAAGCTTGTTGTAGTCCCTACCAGCTGTTTGTTGTCCTTAAAAAACGATTTCTGTAAAAGTAAATTTCTCCCTTTGCTTTGAACTTTGAGCGTCGTAACTTTGCAGATGTTGTTTATGCTCAAACAGCAACATTACACACTAACTAAAGTTAAAAAAGGGAAATCATAATAAAGGACCCTTTTAATATAATCTTTTAATATATATACAGGTGCTGGTCATATAATTAGAATATCATCAAAAAGTTTATTTATTTCACTAATTCCTTTTAAAAAGTGAAACTTGTATATTATATTCATTCATTACACACAGACTGATATATTTCAAATGTTTATTTCTTTTAATTTTGATGATTATAACTGACAACTAAGGAAAATCCCAAATTCAGTATCTCAGAAAATTCAAATATAGTGAAAAGGTTTAATATTGAAGACACCTGGTGCCACACTCTAATCAGCTAATTAACTCAAAACACCTGCAAAGGCCTTTAAATGGTCTCTCAGTCTAGTTCTGTAGGCTACACAATCATGGGGAAGACTGCTGACTTGACAGTTGCCCATAAGACGACCATTGACACCTTGCACAAGGAGGGCAAGACACAAAAGGTCATTTCAAAAGGTCATTGCAAAAGAGGCTGGCTGTTCACAGAGCTCTGTGTCCAAGCACATTAATAGAGAGGCGAAGGGAAGGAAAAGATGTGGTAGAAAAAAGTGTACAAGCAATAGGGATAACCGCACCCTGGAGAGGATTGTAAAACAAAACCCACTCAAAAATGTGGGGGAGTTTTACAAAGAGTGGACTGCAGCTGGAGTCAGTGCTTTAAGAACCACTATGCACAGACGTATGCAAGACATGGGTTTCAGCTGTCGCATTCCTTGTGTCAAGCCACTCTTGAACAACAGACAGCGTCAGAAGCGTCTCGCCTGGGCTAAAGACAAAAAGGACTGGACTGCTGCTGAGAGGTCCAAAGTTGAAAGAAAATTTTGCATTTCCTTTGGAAATCAGGGTCCCAGAGTCTGGAGGAAGAGAGGAGAGGCACACAATCCACGTTGCTTGAGGTCCAGTGTAAAGTTTCCACAGTCAGTGATGGTTTGGGGTGCCATGTCATCTGCTGGTGTTGGTCCACTGTGTTTTCTGAGGTCCAAGGTCAACACAGCCATATACCAGGAAATTTTAAAGCACTTTATGCTTCCTGCTGCTGACCAAATTTATGGAGATGCAGATTTAATTTTCCAACAGGACTTGGCACCTGCACACAGTGCCAAAGCTACCAGTACCTGGTTTAAGGACCATGGTATCCCTGTTCTTAATTGGCCAGCAAACTCGCCTGACCTTAACCCCATAGAAAATCTATGGGGTATTGTGAAGAGGAAGATGCGATATGCCAGACCCAACAATGCAGAAGAGCTGAAGGCCACTATCAGAGCAACCTGGGCTCTCATAACACCTGAGCAGTGCCACAGACTGATCGACTCCATGCCACGCCGCATTGCTGCAGTAATTCAGCCAAAAGGAGCCCCAACTAAGTATTGAGTGCTGTACATGCTCATAATTTTCATGTTCATACTTTTCAGTTGGCCAAGATTTCTAAAAATCCTTTCTTTGTATTGGTCTTAAGTAATATTCTAATTTTCTGAGATACTGAATTTGGGATTTTCCTTAGTTGTCAGTTATAATCATCAAAATTAAAAGAAATAAACATTTAAAATATATCAGTCTGTGTGTAATGAATGAATATAATATACAAGTTTCACTTTTTTTAATGGAATTAGTGAAATAAATCAACTTTTTGATGATATTCTAATTATATGACCAGCACCTGTATATATATATATATATATGTACACACAAGATAAAGAGTTACTTTACAGTACATATAATCTTAGATAGGAGGGTCTTCGATTACTGTCTTGGACAAAGGGGGCCTTGGATTCAAAAAGACAACACTGATCTAAATTATACAATATGAGTGGCACTGTTTTTATATTGTATGTAACATGTCCACATTCCAACATGATTTTATGCAGGCCAAAAAAGAAACCTCTCTTCTCAGTGGATTTGGTGCTCAACCAGACAGGGGTTCATTACAGCACTCCTCTAGAGAGCTTTGAGACCTCCGTTATCAACCTGTTTGATAAAGGAATCCTGTCCACACACAACGTACCTCAAGTAGACAAGGTTCCCTATCTGATTTCTGACACATAAATAACTTTTATGAAGAACTTTCACTTAATATATGACCATATATTAGAACATAAAGAGGTTGTGTTTATCAAAATTACTTTATTTTCTTGTTTTTTTAATAAAAATTACTACACTTATTATATTATTAAAATTATATATTTGAAGCTTTTGTTCTGTTTTTTCTTTCCCATTCTCTCAGTTTGTATTGACGAACATGTTCATTGTTGGAGATGTGTTATGGTCAGTGGGCTTGTGGGAACCTGAAGTCAAGAATCTCAGGGAGAGCATCAGTGTGGCCCTGAAACAGGCCATTATACCTCTTAGAGCCTATGCCCGTGAATATGAATGCCACCTGGAGCTCTACAACTCTGATATCAACACTTTTTTAGAGTAAATCTCTAATATTGTTTGCTAGTTTTCTATATACTGGTGATTGTGAAGAATGTACATACAGTATTCTGTAAACTATAATACCATACACACCAAGGATTGTCCTTCTGCTTATATTTTTGTGTCCTTAAGGTTGCACAGTCAGGAGAACCAGACCCCTCAGGAGGTGAAGCAGGAAGTTCTGGTGCACCTGAGGGAAATGAGACTTTTAGATCAATCTATCCCCTCTGCCATCATCATTGGACCCTTTGCGGTCAGCGTAGAGGCCATTCGGCAAACTCTGGTAAAGAAACGTAAAGCCCTCGCCAAAGCATTGCTGGACAGACTTGCCCTGAGGTTACATCAACAGATGCAGGATGTGAGTCAGTGTTCATTTGGAGTAGAAGCATTTTTAATTAAGTCTGAATAAAACGCTGATATATAATATTGTGCATGTGTTTCAGGCATGCAAGGAGTGTAAAGCCATCAGTAAAAAGCTGTTTGAGAAGCCCAGCTGCATTGA
Source organism: Anabarilius grahami (assembly GCA_003731715.1). Classification (NCBI taxonomy): domain Eukaryota; kingdom Metazoa; phylum Chordata; class Actinopteri; order Cypriniformes; family Xenocyprididae; genus Anabarilius; species Anabarilius grahami. The sequence continues at coordinate 5,833,985 of RJVU01075544.1, read as the reverse complement.
GGAGCTCATAGAGCAGAGAGAATGGATGAAACTAGTCCCTGAGCAACTCAAAGTACATGAGGTACAGTCACTGGTTTATCATTGCACAACAAAACATGTATCATATTAGATTGCCACTTACAACCTAATCAAAGTCTAAACTAAATTATATTATTTACGATAGCTCAATAAAATGGGCAAAAAAAAAAAAATAAATCCCATACACTTTTATTGAAGTACTCACGCTGCATTCACACGGGGCGTCAGCATCAACGCTTGACGGAGGGCATGTCTGAAGATTGTGTTGATGCGACCGTTATAGTGACAACAGCCAATCACATTACTTTCCCGTGGTGCACGAACGCAATTGGCTGATGCCTGTGTTGGCGCTTGAAAAGTTGAGAAATCTTCAACTTCTGCCGCTTGCAACGCGAGTGAAGCGACACGACGGAACCCACAATTCGTGGGTCACCCATTCAAAGTAAATGAGAAGCGTTAACGCCGACGCCCCATGTGAATGCAGCGTCAAGTCGCATCTAGAGACCAGAATATAATAGTGATCAATCACCTAAAAACTAAGAACTCCCTAGCAACACCTTAGCAACCATCCAGAACATCCAAGCAATGACTTAGATATGTGCTAAAAATCACTAAGAACTTCTTAGCAACTGCACAGCAACACCCTGGCAGTTTGAACTCCAACTCTTCAAAAAAAACAAGCATTGTTGTGGTTATTGCAGTTTCTGAATGACTTTTTTCTGTCTTTCCCTGCTAACGGCCTCCTGCAGGAGCTTTTATCCAAAGCTATGTCTGATTGTGATCTATTGGATGAATTCTTCTACAGTCTCTCTGATGAGGATTTCAATGAGAAGTGAGTCTATCATTGCCTCGCCATTGAATGAAATACTGTTTTAACCTAGTCATTTGTGTAGCCGAGCTCCTAAATACTAAATGTTGTGTAGGTGGACAGCAATGGCCTGGCCCTGTAAGATCCTAAACCAGATGGAAACAGTGAAAGCCCAACATGTTGAGGAAGAAGAACGCTTCCTTAAGATCCAGGACATTGACCAAAACAACCTCCTGGAACGTTTGAGCTTCCTGCAGGTCAGACTCACTGATCATTATTAAATGCATTATCAGTAGGGACTTACTTCCTGTTTTACTTAGCAAAATATGTTAATCAGTTATTGAATTAAATCATATCATAAAGTCCAGGGATGTGACATGATGTTTTGTTGTGAGAATTTATTAAATAAATGGTCACTCTGGGCATTGAAATTAAGTCACCTCTGTTCATTTTCAGACGGTGGTTGCTGGATTTTCTGGTTACACAAACCTGGGTCGAGCACACGAGGTGGCAAATGAGGTGCGGAGAGTGGGCAAGCAGCTGAAAGAATGTCAGGAAATGGCACAGATTTACAACAACCGTGAACGACTCTTTGGCAAACCAGTCTCTGATGTAGGTTAACTAAGTTTCCTTTCTTATTCTAGAGACTAATGATTCATTGTTTTATTATTTTATTTTGTGGCATTAATTATACCGTACTTTTCCTATATGATAAATTGCATTTTTGAAATGAAAAATATTTTGTTTATATTTTATGGTTGTGGTCTAGTACACGGAGTTACAGACACTGAACCGAGAGTTTCAGCCATTTCATGACCTGTGGAAGACGACATCTGATTGGCTGCGTTGGCATGAAAGCTGGCTCAACGACCCGCTGTCATCCATCAACCCTGAACAGTTGGAGCGTAATGTCACTGATGCTTACAAGACTATGCACCAGTGTGTTAAACAGTTTAAAGACTTACCTGGTAAGTAAGTTTGGGAGGATACAAACAAAGCTGAGCTGAGAGGATACAAACAAAAATTTTATGTTTTTAGCATTATTTTGTCATAACTGATGTCAAGAATGAGATAAGTGAAGACTAAATTCTCATAAATACAATAGTTTATGGAAATTCTGTTTTTAGAAATTTTTTATTTACATACATCTATTCATATAATTCTGTTAAAAACATCTTTTTATGCTTGACTCCATTCAGCCTGTCAAGCAGTGGCATCCGAAATCCGGACTAAGATTGAAGAGTTCCGTCCATCCATTCCTCTGATACGGGGCCTGAGGAATCCTGGCATGCGGAACCGCCACTGGGAACTTCTTTCTGAACGTATCAATATTAATTTGGTATCTAAAGCGAACCTCACCTTTTCCTGTTGTCTGGAGATGGGCCTGCAAAAGCATGTGGAGGAAATCAGCCAAGTAGCTCAGGAGGCTGGAAAAGAATATGCTATCGAGCAAGTGAGTGTAATATTTGTCTCTTGGAGTTGTTTTTCAGCTGAATTTTACCTTTATGAGGCACATAAAAACACATTGTGTTATCCATTTATACCAAATACTTAAAGGATAAATTCATCGATTGTAAACCAAACTAGAAATTGCATTTCTACTGCTTGCACAGCCACGTTTTATTAAAAGCTCATCTTACCTCCTTTAAATTTAACCAACACATAGTAATAAATTCTTTATTTGAGCAATAATGGCTGTTGATTATACCTTTAAATACCTTTAAATAAACATCAAATACAGAAGTATAGGTAAAGAATTCAAGGCATGGTAAACTTGCTGTTAAAATACATTTTGGGAAAAGCTAGGGGGTTCAGTTGCGGGTGATATCAGATATCAGAAAATTATAGTCTAAACTAATCTGACTGGCACTAAATTAATATTTTTTGAGATACCTATATCTTTTCCAACACTTATTAAATTATGATAAATGATAAATTATTAAAAAAAAAATACAGTTTAACAATAGTGGAATATATCACAGGGGCTTTTCACATACATAACAGGGGCTTTCATCTTGTTGATATTTTTTCTGAATTGTATAACAGGACATTTCCACAGTCATATTTTAGTATTTTTACTCTCATACATCTGCTTTAGGCTCTGAATAAGATGGAGAAGGAATGGTCAACAGTGAGGTTTGAGGTTTTGCCATATAAGGAGACAGGCACTTACATCTTGAACAGCCCAGATGAAGCATCTCAGCTCCTAGATGACCACATTGTCATGACCCAGAGCATGGCCTTCTCCCCATATAAAAAACCCTTTGAGGAGAGAATCAGCAAATGGGAAAGTAAATTGAAAATGACACAGGTAAGCCAATGTCATCCTGTAGGTATGATTTTAAAATCTGCAAGGTGAAATACTGTTGAGTTGCTTGTAGGTGTTTTTGCAAAAACAATAACTAAATTAATTTCTTCCTTAAGATATATTATTGAAGGGTCTTATTAAGTACTTTTCCCAAAAGACTGTATCTCTGTGGCCCTCTGCTGGTAGGAAGTATTAGAAGAGTGGCTTATCTGTCAGCGGTCGTGGCTGTACATGGAACCCATTTTCAGCTCTGATGACATCAACCGCCAGCTGCCTGTGGAAGGGAAGAGGTACCTGACCATGGAGCGCACTTGGAGAAAGATCATGAAGGCTGCCCATGATAACAGTCAGGTGAACATAGATTATGTTATCATACTGTAGTAGATTTGTCAGTGGTTCATTAAAAAAATTTAAATGTGGTTGTCTTTATGGGTCCAGGTGATTGAGGTGTGTCCTGACCCTCGTTTATTGGCCAATCTCAAGTACTGTAACAATTTACTGGAGCTCGTGCAGAAAGGACTGAGTGAATACCTGGAGACCAAACGAAGCGCCTTCCCTAGGTTAAAATGATCTGTTTTTATGTTTTTTTCATGAACAGTAGGAAAGGCCCATGGCAATTCCATTTTTCATTTCATTTTTTAATATAGCATTTAATTTCTTAGCACTTTCAAATTAAATTCATCTGTGCAGGATGACTATAATTGTATAAGGAATTATTTAATAACTCTCTTCATTTTCTGGTTTTAGATTTTATTTTTTATCAGATGATGAGTTGCTGGAGATTTTATCTCAAACTAAAGATCCAACAGCAGTGCAGCCACATCTCCGCAAATGCTTTGAGAACGTCGCCCGGGTGAGTCCTCTTTTTTTTGTTGTTGCATAAAACAGATCAGATTTAATATGTTTACCATATTAGAAATTCAATTAATCAACATGACAGAAAATATCAGTATCATTTTGGTTTATGTAGTAATTTAATGATTCAGTTATTATTATGAATTATATAGATTATGAAATCTGTTGTACTATATGCAGCTCAAGTTCCAGTCAGATCTGCAGATCACACACATGTACTCTGCTGAGGGAGAAGAAGTCCATTTGTCCGTTCCTGTGTCTCCTTCTGGGAATGTGGAGCATTGGTTGCGGGAAGTGGAGAACTCCATGAAGGCCAGTGTAAGAGACAACATCAGTCGCTCGCTGAAAGCCTATGTTGAGGTTAGTGTAGTTGTTGTGTTCTTTGTTTTTTTATGAATGCCACCCTTAATATGTATAAATCACTCTATACATCCACAGTGCATTCAATTTTGTTGTTCTAAATACTTTTTGAATTATCATTATACTGTAAGTAGCTAATTTTGTCAATGGTGGATTTGATTGTTCTGATATAAAGAGTCAAATCTCTGTTCATATTTCTGCAGCATCCTCGCACAGAGTGGGTGCTGTACTGGCCTGGTCAGGTGGTGATCGCTGGGTGTCAAACATTTTGGACCCAAGAGGTGTCAGAGTCTCTGGATAAGGGAGACCTGGCAGATCGGCTTTATCCACAGCTACAGACGCAGGTACAGATTGTTTCTATCACTGCAAACAATTAAACATTCCTGGTGATGATTTCCCTGTACACTGCATTTTTGTAGGTTCTATTAAGAAAACATTGGATCTAAATACAATTTTTGAATATTCACAAACAGTTGGGAGATTTGGTCCAGCTGGTGCGGGGTCGCCTGTCAAAGATGCAGCGAGCGATACTCTCGGCACTCATTGTGATTGAAGTGCATGCTAAAGATGTGGCAGCTAAGCTGGTTGAGGAGGAAGTATCCAGTGTCAATGACTTTGAGTGGATCAGCCAACTGAGGTTAGGATTAAGGATCATTCATTTTTTTCAGAATTCTTTGATGAAAAGTAAGTTCAGAAGAAAATCATGTATTTTAAACAGAGTTGTCAAAGTACCAAGTCGGTACTGAAATTTTAAACGATACCAGCATTTCCCCCTAGCATTTTGAGTGCTGTTGAGCCGATTCTTAAACACTTCTGATTGGCCATTGTGTTCACGTGCTCAACAGATATGTCTGTGATTGGCTACAATGATCAGCACTTCAAAAACATGTTGTAATGGGAGCGTTTGAAAGCAGGAATCTATCAATGGATCACTAATATATCTTCTGATAGACAGATCTGCTGAGAGATGCCTGCTTTCAAGCGCTCCAGTGACTATCTGTGTAAGCGCTTAGTGAAGAGCATCAAAGATGTCTATTTACAACCTGTTTTTAAAGCGTTGATCATTGTAGCAAATCACAGACATAATCTGTTGAGTGTGTGAACACAATGGCCAATCAGAGTTATTTAAGAATCCGCTCAACAGCACTCAAAATGCTAGGGGAATGCACATTTTTGACAACCATAATTTTAAACAGAAATATTTTGTAACATTTACTTAATGCATCCTAGCTGAATTAAAGTATTAACTTATAGACATTTGAGTTTAGACATATGTTTGTGTGTTCGTAGATATTACTGGCGTGATGACTTGTACATCAGAGCAGTGAATGCTGAGTTCTTGTATGGTTATGAATACCTTGGTAACTCAGGACGACTCGTTATCACGCCACTGACAGACAGGTGACATTTAGAAAATTGAACTTCATTTATATATGGTTTTCAAAAGAAAGTCTTTTAAAGGATACCTTATTTGTTAGAAATAAATGATATACTCTGTCTACCACACAGATGCTATCTCACCCTGACTGGTGCACTTCACTTAAAGTTTGGAGGTGCCCCGGCGGGCCCTGCAGGTACTGGAAAGACGGAGACCACTAAAGACCTGGGCAAAGCTCTGGCCATCCAGACTGTAGTTTTTAACTGCTCTGATCAGCTGGACTTCATAGCCATGGGCAAGTTCCTCAAAGGTTTGGCTAGTTCAGGGGCCTGGGCCTGCTTTGATGAATTCAATCGAATTGACGTGGAGGTTTTATCAGTCGTTGCTCAACAGATCACAACCATCCAAAAAGCCCAGCAGCAAAGAGTGAGTAAAAGCACACATGAGAGCATACAGCCTAGATCTACTATCAAAGCACTGCCATATACTCATGTTAGGGACAGAAGGCGTGTATATTGGAACATAAGTCTCATAAATCATAAGAGTGGTCTTTAGTAAAATATTTTTAAAAATCCTTATCCAGTATTCACAAACGACTAGAAAAGCCATGAAAATTCATTGGTCAAAAGGTGTGGAAACCCCTGACAACATGTTTTTTTTGTCTTCAGGTCAAGAAATTTGTATTTGAAGGCATGGAAATCTCTCTTGTTCCATCCTGTGCTGTCTTCATTACTATGAACCCTGGTTATGCTGGTCGTACTGAGCTACCGGATAATTTAAAGGTACAGAGCTCGCCAACAGCAATCTAAACCTTCAAAATAAAAGACACATATTTCAACATAGACAAAAAAACTGATTGATACTATATTGTATGTGTTCCTCAGGCCCTCTTCCGTCCCGTGGCTATGATGATCCCTGATTACGCCATGATAGCAGAGATCTCTCTTTACTCATTCGGTTTCAGTGATGCCAAAGTCTTGTCCAAAAAAATCACTAGCACCTTCAAATTGTCCTCAGAACAGCTAAGCTCACAGGTCTGACTTTTATGTCATTGGTTTTACAGTAATTCTGTTGGTACTATAACTTTTGGGTGAATCTAACAGAAACTGTCAAGAAATAAAAATAAAAAAGAGGGCATTATTTTCTTGAAATTCACTTTGTTGCATGTTTATTAGGATCATTATGATTTTGGGATGAGAGCTGTGAAAACTGTGATCTCTGCAGCTGGAAACTTGAAGAGGGAAAATCCTGACATGAATGAGGTGTGTTGGGAGTATTCCTTTAAAAGTTGTTGAACTTTTTTTCTGCGGTTTGATCCTTTATTGAAGCATCATAATGTCAAAAACTGTCTGCGGCTTAACTGATTGCATGATTTATGCAGGAGCTGATATGTCTGCGTGCCATCAGGGATGTCAATGTACCAAAGTTTCTTCAGGATGACCTCAAGCTCTTCAATGGCATTGTGTCCGACCTCTTTCCCAAGATCCGTGAAGAGCCAATTGACTATGGTACCCTAGAGGAGTCCATAAGGAACGTCTGTGCAAACAAGTGCCTTAAAGATGTGAATGGTGAGAAGAAAACAAGAACAAGCCATCTTTCCTTAGCAAAATATCCTCATGAGGTATTAACATTAGCTGTAAATATGTTTTGAGGTCTATTTGCTCTAATGATAATCATTTGAAAAATCTCATGCATTTTCAAAGTCATTTTACATGCTAAATTCATTAGTTAGGAAATGAAAATTAATTGTTGGTCTTTAATATGAGTAAAAAATGCCACTTCTGTAGTGGTTTCTTAAAGGGATAGTTCACCCAAAAATAAAAATTTTATTTTTATCTGCTTACCCCCATGGCATTCAAGATGTAGGTGACTTTATTTCTTCAGTAGAACACAAATGATGATTTTTAACTCCAACCGTCACGGTCTGTCAGTCGTATAATGCGTGTAAATGGGAACTCCATCTATAAGAGTCAAAAAAACACGACAGACAAATCCAAATAAAACCCTGCAGCTCGTGACGACACATTGATGTCCTAAGACACGAAACGATCGGTTTGTGCGAGAAAACGAACAGTATTTATATAATTTTTTACCTCTAAAACACCACTATGTCCAACTCCGTTCAGCATCCGGTTAGCATCTCTGATGACGGAACTGATGTCGCGCGCTTTGCTTCAATGAGTGCTAGACATCACTTCCGTTGTCAGAGCGCGTTTAGACCTCACTAACCGGATGCTGAAGGCATTTGGACATATTGGTGTTTTAGAGGTAAAAAATTATATAAATACTGTTCGGTTTCTCGCACAAACCGATCGTTTTGTGTCTTAGATCGTTTCGTGACAATGTGTCGTCACGAGCCGCAGGGTTTAATTTGGATTTGTCTGTTGTGTTTTTTTTACTCTTATAGATGGAGTTCCCATTTACACGCATTATTTGACTGACAGACCACAACGGTTGGAGTTAAAAATCATAATTTGTGTTCTACTGAAGAAACAATGTCACCTACATCTTGGATGCCCTGGGGGTAAGCAGATAAACATTAAATTTTTATTTTTTAACACAGAATGAACATGGTAGTGTATAAATGTTTTTCCTGTCCTGCAGGCTATATAACCAAATGCATTCAGTTGTACGAGACCACTGTAGTCAGACACGGTCTAATGTTGGTAGGACCATCAGGCTCTGGGAAAACTAAGGTAAGCTTTGCTAATACACAAACCAGTGCACAAATGAACAAGCTGCAACAAAAATTTATTATATGCACTCTCACATACTTGTAGTGTTATGAAGTGCTGGGAGCAGCCATGACTGCCCTGAAAGGCCAGCCCTCAGTTAGTGGAGGAGAGTATGAGGCTGTACACACTTATGTACTCAACCCAAAGTCCATCACTATGGGGCAGCTTTATGGAGAATTCGACCAGCTTACTCATGAGTGGTGAGCGCACACTGGATTTACAGTATTGTATTAACAATACTGTACAGGTTGTTAAAAGTAACACACACTATTTGATTACAGGACAGATGGTATACTGTCTTGTCTCATTCGGGATGGAGCTGCCTCCATGGACCAAGAGAAGAAGTGGTACATGTTTGATGGGCCTGTGGATGCTGTGTGGATCGAGAACATGAACACGGTTTTGGATGACAACAAGAAACTGTGTCTGAGTTCTGGAGAGATCATCAAACTTTCTGATGTATGAGAATTTCTGCTATTGGCCACTTTTTGGCTTTCCGTGTTGTACCTCCTTTGTGTAACCATACAAACATTTTCAGTTTTTTTTTTCTGACAATGTTTTTGCCCTCAGGTTATGACAATGATGTTTGAGGTGCAGGATTTGGCAGTGGCATCTCCTGCCACAGTCTCTCGATGTGGCATGGTGTATCTTGAGCCCAGTATTCTGGGTCTGACTCCGTTCACAGAGTGTTGGCTCCGTACCATCCCTGACATGTTTCAGCCCTACACAGATCAACTCAACTCTCTCTTCACAAGGTTTTTGCAGGTGATTGGTCTTACAGTGTTTTTTATTAAATGCTTTAAATTAAATTAAAAGAAAACAGAACATTAAACAGTATTTACTTTCTTGACTCCTCCTAGTACAGATTTTTCCAAGTCTTAATTAGAATTATTTTTGACTACGGAGCAGAGCGAGCGTTTTCAATTCATTCCTATGGAAAGCGAAAGTAAAATGAGTGAATTAGTGATTTAAAAGCAAGGTTCAATAGAGAAAAACTCCAGCGTCAGGGAACCTACAAAGGATTAGTTGTGTTTTGTTGTTTTTTTCTAGTTGTTATGGTTTTCATTAAGTATAATAATGAACCCACCATTCAAGCTGTAATTCGGATGTGACATTAAACCGAGGTCCTTACTCTCTGTGGTCATTAAAAATCCCATGGCACTTCTCGTAAAGAGTAGGGGTGTAACCCTGGTGTCCTGGCCAAATTCCCTCCATAGGCCCTTACCAATCACGGCCTCCTAATAATCCCCATCCATTTAAATTGGCTCTTTCACTCTCTCTCCTCTCCACCTACAGCTGGTGTTTGGTGAGCGCACTGGCGCCGTTGTACTGTGGCTGCCATTGCATCATCCAAGTGGATGCTGCACACTGGTGGTGGATGAGGAGAGACCCCTGATATGATTGTAAAGCGCTTTGGGTGTACAGTTGTACATAGGAAAGCGCTATATAAATGCCTCATTCATTCATTCATTCAAGCAATTGCCGCCCCAGATTTGGCGCTAATTCAAAAGCAAAAGTAAAATGCGCATGGCTGCTCATAACGGTGTGTGTCCACTTGTGCTCAGTGTTTTCAGTTGTTCATTTCTATGAAAGCTCAACTTCCATAGGAATGAATTGAAAACGTTTGCTCTTCTCCACACCATTATGAAAAAAAAATAATCCTCACCATCACATCTCTAATCTGTTTATATGGTTTATATGAAGTGAATATAATGTAAACTATGTAGTTCATTGTCTATCAGGATTTTGAGGTGTTGTTATGTTTCCTCAGGACTCCATCAAATTTGTCAGAGAATCAGTAAAGGAGGTGATCACCTCCATGGACAGCAATCTCACCTGCTCTCTGCTCAAACTACTGGACTGTTTCTTTGAGCCCTTCATCCCACGAGAGGTCAGAGAACTTTGAAGTATTACAGTGGTTATGCTTGTTAATTTATTCATGGTTAAACTGATTTGTGTGTTTAATAATAATAATAAACTTTATTTTATATAGCGCCTTTAAAAGGATATTCTCAAAGCGCTTTACACATAGTACAAAGTTAAAAAACAGTCAATACAAAATAAGAAGAGAAATAAAAATACAGATTACATATAAGCCAGTCTAAAGAAATAAGTTTTAAGAGAATCTTTAAAAACACTAAGATAATTTGCATGTCTAATATCACAGGGGAGAGAGTTCCAGAGTTTTGGAGCAAAGGAAGAGAAAGCCCTGTCACCCATAGAGCGCATGCGAGTAGTGGGAACGGTCAGGAGGCCTAACTCCGAAGAACGGAGCTCACGCCTGGGAGTGTAAACTGTTAAAAGCTCAGATAAATAGTGTGGGGCTAAGCCATGTAAGGCCTTATAAGTCAACATGAGAATTTTAAAATCTATACGAAACCTGACGGGAAGCCAATTTAGGGACTCCAAGATAGGAGTGATATGCTCTCGAGTTCTTGTCCTTGTTAGGATTCTGGCAGCTGAATTTTGAACATATTGGAGTTTATTGAGGGTATTTTTCGATACTCCAGCGAGCAGTGCATAATCAATGCTCGAAAAAACAAACGTATTGTTCAGTTTTTCTGCAACATTAAAAGAAAGCATAGGACGAAGCCTTGCGATGTTTCGGAGATGAAAAAAAGATGTTTTAACGGTATTCTGTACATGTGGATCAAATGTAAGATGAGAATCAAATATCACCCCCAGATTCTTTAATTTTGTTTGAAACTCCAGGACAGAGCCATCAACATTGAGTGAAGGAGAACCAGCTTTGCGTATTTGATGGATAGAGCCAAGCAGCATGACCTCAGTCTTATCGCTGTTAAGACAGAGAAAATTTTTTGACATCCATATTTTAATCTCCGATATGCATTGTTCGAGAAACACCACTGCAGTGTGATCTTCAGGTTTTGAGTGAATGTAATTTTTAGTGTCATCTGCATAAAAGTGATACATAAGACCAAGAGATTGCAAAAGATGACCAAGGGGAAAAATATACATACTAAAGAGTACAGGACTCAGAATAGATCCCTGGGGCACCCCAAATTTGACTGAGCCAATGTTAGACTTGTGCCCACCCATGGAAACAAACTGCCTACGGTCAGTGAGGTAGGACTTAAACAAGAGCAATCAAGAGCAGTTTGATTTTTGTTTGTTTGTGTTTCTGGTCAGGGTAAGAAGCCTCTTTCCCAGGAGAAACTGTCTCGGCTGCTGGAGCTGATTGAGCCCTGGTTTATCTTTGCACTCATATGGAGTGTTGGAGCTACAGGAGATGCTAACAGTTGCCAACGCTTCAGTGCCTGGCTCAGGGGCAAGATAACTGAAGAAAAGGTCAATAGCAGCATAACTTTATCGTGAAGCTCAGTGCTACCAGCAATGATTTACATGCTGTAGATAATTAAACAGAAGTGCCTGAGAGTGTTCAAATCATTATTATTTTTTTATTGCTCTTATGTAAGTTTATTTATTCAGAGTGCACAGCTGCACACTGCATTTTGCAAACCTCATTTATTTGATTTTTCAGGTCCAACTGTGTTTCCCTGAGGAGGGACTAGTGTATGATTACCATTTAGATGATGCTGGGATAAGTCGTTTTGATGAGGAGGAGGAGGGTAAAGAGAGAAAGGTGAGAGATTGTTTTCTGGAACATTGGAATTCATTTTACAAAAAAATTTTCAGAGATGCTTTTGGTTAATAGAAATCATTTTTAAATGATAGAATAAACATACATTCATTTGATTATTCGAATGCTTCAGATACAGTGGGTCAGTTGGATGAAATCTGCCAAGGAAGTGGTCATCACCCCAGAAACTAGCTACTCAGACATCATTGTGCCCACAGTCGACACTGTTCGCATGTCCTTCCTGACAGACATGCTGCTTTCTAATAAGAAGCCTGTAGGTAGTTCTGAGTCTCACTCAACATACAGTCAACTTAATGCCATACATATGTGCTGCAAAGCTTGTTTCCTTCTCTTATTTGACAGGTATTGTGCATTGGGCCCACTGGCACAGGAAAGACCCTGACCATATCAGACAAGCTCCTCAAAAACATGCCTGCTGAATACATAACTCACTTCCTTATGTTCTCTGCTCGCACCTCCGCCAACCAGACTCAAGACTATATTGACAGCAAACTCGACAGGAGGTTCTTCCTCTCTCTCTTCCTCATTAGTCTGTTATTAAATTTAATTCGCTGTATATACAGTGTATTCTTTTAAATATAGAATTTATATATCTTATTTACAGGCGTAAGGGTGTGTTTGGGCCTCCTCTGGGAAAATATTTCATCTTCTTCATTGATGATCTGAACATGCCCATGCTGGAAACATATGGAGCCCAGCCTCCGATTGAACTTCTGCGCCAGTGGATGGATCACGGAGGCTGGTATGACAGGAAACAGATAGGTGCGTTTTATAAAGACTGCAAATCTTCTCTGCACATTCATACATTACATTTACTTTTTTTTTGTACAGAAAATTATACTTTTATTCAGCAAGTATGCATTAAATTAACTAAAAGTGAAAGTAAAGAAATGTTTTGTTTTGTTTTTTGGGGGGGGAAGCACCAAATCAGCATATTAGAATGATTTCTGAAAGATCACATGACACTGAAGACTGAAAAATCAACTTTGCCATTAGAGGAATACATTTATAAATATATATTAAAAATAGAACAGTTTTAAATTGTAATAATATTTCACAGAACTGCATATTGCTGTTTTTACTGTATTTTTGATCAAATAAATGCAGCCTTGATGAGTATACCAACATATGCTCACATAACTCTATAAAAACTCTGTTTAGACTGATTTGTCTTCTGTTTTTACCAGGCACATTTAAAAACCTTGTTGACATAAACTTTGCATGTGCCATGGGTCCCCCCGGCGGGGGCAGGAACCCCATCACTCAACGCTTCACACGCCACTTCAACTTCCTGTCATTCACTGAGATGGAGGACACCAGCAAGAGGAAGATCTTCTCCACTATCCTAGGGAACTGGATGGGTGAGTGACAATCATCATGCGGGCATCTAGATGTGAATATATTTTAATGTGGGTTTCAACAGGAAACACCTTTCAGAAGCTTTGGTAGCATTTTAAATGGATCTAAATGGATTCTGATTGTTTTCTTTCTTGTTTACAGATGGAAATATGAGTAAAAAGGACCCAGGCAGTAAGCTTGATACAGGGAGAGAGACAAAAAGATAGAGAAGGAAGAGAAAGAAATGTCATGACTAAATGTCAATTTTTTTACTGATACTTACTAATATTTACATTTATGCATTTAGCAGATGCTCTTATCTAAAGCAACTTATAAAAGAGGAACAAATATAAGTTTAATATGGATATATATAAGTTACCAGTGTACTTTTTGGAATCAGTAAAATTTAATGTCAACATTGAGCTTATATTGACGTGTGTATGTCACACTTTCTCACATGCTCATTTTGTATCCTTGATTTCTAGAGAAAAATCCAGAAATAAAACCGTTCAGTGAGTCACTAGTGGATGCCACCATCAGGGTATATTTCACTATTACCTCTGCTCTCCTACCCACACCTGCTAAATCTCACTATACATTCAACCTGAGGGACCTCTCGAAAGTCTTCCAGGGTATCCTGATGGCAGAGGCTGGTAAAATAGAGGTACAACTACTGATAAACCTCAGTTCTTCAGATATTTCATGTTTTATTTATTTTCTTAAAATCTTTTGTGTCATCTTTGTTTACACAGAATAAAATACAGCTATTGCAGCTTTGGTATCATGAGAGCTGCAGGGTGTTCCAGGATCGACTGGTTAGTGATGAGGACAGGAAGTGGTTTGACCAGCTCCTCAATACTCACATACAGGAGTTTGGGTGCAAGATTGAGGAGGTGGTCCCGTACCAGCCAGTCTTGTATGGAGACTTCATGCTCCCTGGGTCTGTTAAGATCTACCAGCTTATTGAAGATAAAGAAAAGGTAAATGGGGCGTATATTGTCTTGCATTTATTCGGTCACATATTAGTGGTGCTTGCTACAGAAATGAATGATACCTCAAACTGATCATACTTAAAAATGTTTGCATGTGCAACCACCAGTCACATTTTCTCCTGAAGTTCTTTAAATTTAACCTATTTAATATTTAGCTTGCTTTGATATTTGTTTTGGCAAGTATTTTGCAGAAAATAATTTATTTAAAAATCATATGGTCCCTTTGAAGTTTTGTTTCTTATCCCCTAATACAGCTGGTCCGTGTGATGGAGGAGTACATGGATGATTATAACCAGACCAGCACCTCTAAGATGAAGCTGGTGCTGTTCATGGACGCCATACAGCATGTGTGTCGTATCAGCCGTATCCTGCGCCAGCCCCTGGGGAACGCTTTGCTGTTAGGGGTTGGTGGCAGCGGACGCCAGTCCCTCACCAGGCTTGCCACACATACGTGAGAGCCAAACCGTTTATTGTGCTGAACCCTAAAATATAATTAGCATTACTAATGAGAGTCAGTTGAATACTACTTTTATCAAAACCAGAAGTCGTACTGGCCCACTGATTTGAAACTGCTTAAACTTTAACATTTTCCACATCAATATTTTTGTCAAAGTGAACCTTGCCTGTAATCTTTTTGCTTCGCCACCCATGTAGAACTGAAAAGAATTATGTCATGTCAAGCCTGGAACACATATGCGAGCAACATTCAATATCAATACCAATTATCTGAACACATTAAATAAACTGTGACATATTTAACACAAATGCAGAATTTTATACACACATGAGTTCTTTGTGTATAAAGACTTTTTTTCAAAGTTATTGCTCGAATGTGTTTAAAGGCGCAACATATGTTAGTCACTATATTCTCTACTGCCAGCCCATATCTTAAACTTCAGTAATACTTTTAATCATTGACTTGAAAATGTCTTTATACCACCCACAAAGAAATGATTACAGTGAGACTCCAGCCATTATATCCCACCAAGTTCCATATAAACATATTGAACATTCATTCATTCATATGTCCATTTGGAAACCGGCCATATGTGATACACCAAATTGAAGACTTCATCTACAGTATGGCTTCATTGTTGACCTACACAGATATTATCATTGTGACTGTCCATATATTGTCAGGGCTGAGTACGAGTGCTTCCAGATTGAACTATCCAAGAACTATGGCCTCCTGGAGTGGAGAGAGGACATCAAGAGCATCATGCTAAAGGCTGGTCTGCAGAATGTGCAAATCACCTTCCTGTTTGTAGATACACAGGTGAGATTTTAAACTCACTAAAGTTGTATTAAAGCATATTAATCAGCATATTAGAATCATTTCTGAGGGATCATGCGACACTGAAAACTGGAGTAATGATGACTGATGAAAATTTAGCTTTTCTCT
>RJVU01075544.1:5798570-5815536 GCA_003731715.1 Anabarilius grahami | reverse complement strand
GTTAAAATATTTATGGTATTAGAATAATTAATTATAACATTTTAGCCCATAGTAAATAATATCCATTACCAAGCTCTTATCTTCTTCCCACAGGACAACATCCCAGACGCGGTGATCAAACTAGTGCAGCCTTACATTGACAACCCAGAGTTCCAGCCTGACTCAATCGCCAAGGTGTCCAAAGCCTGTACTTCCCTCTGTCAGTGGGTGCGAGCGATGCATTTGTACCATTTTGTGTCCAGAGCTGTAGAGCCCAAACGGGTAGGAACTTGATTCCTTTCTGCTAAATCCATTGTTTAGCTAAGATCTCATCAAATGTACATGCTTGATTTGTGTATATTTGATTTTATATGCCTGTGTCTGTTCTGGACACTCTGTCTTTTTTGTATGTAATTTTTTTTAGCACTTTTCTGCCTAAAGCTGTTCATTTCAGCCTAATGCTTACAAACATGTTGTTGTTGTGAACAGACCAAAAATAAGTCTTATTTTAATAATCATATTAATGTTTTAATATTTAATGTTTCTTTGTGTGTGTGTGAACAGCAAGCCTTGCAGGAAGCTCAGGAGGATCTGGCTGTAACACAGCAGATTCTGGATGAGGCTAAGGAGAAACTAGCAGCTGTAGAGGAGGGCATTGCCACCCTGCAGGCTAAGTATCATGAATGCTTGAGGAAGAGAGATGAGCTAGACGCCAAATGTCAGCTGTGTGAGAACAGATTGATCCGTGCAGATAAAGTGAGTGGAGAAAAACCATCTCACCTGTCTAATTTTCCATTCAACTTATTGTAATATTGGCCTGTCAAACGTTCCTCTTTAACATAGCAGTCTGGTCTGCAACAGTACCTTTCTGAATATAATATATGACTATTGAATATGTTTTGTCAAAGTTCATTACACATTGACTTTATACTAAGCACATGGAGGTTCAGACACAGGATGTTGTTGTGTGTGGCAGCTGATTGGTGGTCTGGCTGATGAGAAGGTGCGCTGGAGAGAGACAGTACAACAGCTGGAGTACATGGTGAATAATGTGGCAGGAGATGTGCTGCTTGCTGCAGGATACATAGCTTACCTCGGACCCTTCACTGTGAGTGTTTGGGGTAGAGAAAATACATGCTTGGTAGAGTGATGTTTGAATGTTTAAAGTTAATTATGAGGGTGTTTGATTACAAAAACTGTTAAGAACATGTCCAGGTCATATTTCACCCCAAAATCAAAAGAAATAAACAGGAAATTCAGTTTTCTCTTCTATATTCTATGTTCTATAATCCTCTCATTACCATAAGGCAGAAAAAACTGAATCTTCGACATCTAATTGTGAGATTCAGCCATAGAGAGTGGATGTAAACATGTATGATTTTTGCAGGGAGAGTATCGTTCAGATATGGCTGAGGAGTGGCTTAGGGGTTTTAAAGAACTGACAGTTCCTCACACAGAACAGCCCAACCTGATCAGCACACTAGGAGACAAAGTCAAGATCCGCTCGTGGCAGGTTAGAGACCAACACATATGTACAACATTGTACTTATTGTAAAACATTGTACATGTACTTAAGTGCTGTGCATGGACATAAAACGTATATACTAAAATTAAATGCTCTTATATTATGTTTATTAAGTTTATTTATATATTTTTGTGTGTCATTTTGTGTAGATTGCAGGCCTGCCCAAGGATAGTCTCTCTGTGGAGAATGGAGTAATCACACAGTACTCTCAGCGCTGGCCTCTGTTCATCGATCCGCAGGGACAGGCCAACAAATGGATTAAGAACATGGTAAGAATTATATTAAAATATTTTTTTACCTAATAATAATATTGTAACTAGCTGAAAATTGCACTGGCGTTCAAAGTTTTTGGGTCAGTAAAAACAGTAATATTGTGAAATATAATTACAATTTAAAATAACTGTTTTCTATTTTAATATATTTTAATATGTATTACTACAGCCATTACTCCAGTCTTCTGCCACATGAATCTTCTGAAATCATTCTAATATGCTGATTTGGTGCTCTTATTATTATTATTAATGTTGAAAACTGTTGTATTACTTTTTGTGGAAACTGATTTTTTTAGTATTCTTTGATGAGTAGAAAGTTAGAAAAAACATATTTATTTGAAATAGAAATCTTTTATAATATTATAAATGTCTTTACTTTCACTTTTGATCAGTTCAATGCATTCTTGCTGAGTAAAAGTAAAATTTCTTGCTTTTTTTTAAATCTTACTTTTCCCAAACTTTTAAATTGTTGTGTATGTCATTTACCCCAATCAGTGTTTTCTCATGGTCTTTGTTTTGTTCGGTTTCCGCAGGAGCGTGATAACAGATTGGATGTGATGAAGTTGAGTGACCGGGACTTCCTGCGTAGTTTAGAAAATGCTATCCGCTTTGGGAAGCCTTGCTTGCTGGAGAACGTCGGGGAGGATCTAGACCCTGCACTGGACCCTGTGCTCCTACGACAGGTACACAATACACATAAATGTTTTGTGTGAATAAATAATAAAATAAAGCTCAAAAGCTGCTATAGCTACCACATGAACAACATTCTGAGGCTAGCATTATATTTAAAGTGTTCAACTATCAATATTGTTTAGGTATTTCTTAGCTGCCTTCAGTGTAAACTGATTTTCTTGTGTGTATGCTCCTCAGACATATACCCATGAAGGCAACACAGTTCTAAAGCTCGGAGACAGTGTCATTCACTATCATGACGACTTCAAGATGTACATTACCACTAAGCTGCCCAACCCACATTACTCACCTGAGATCTCTACTAAAGTCACTCTCATTAATTTCACCCTCTCACCCAGGTGCTGCTCTTACTTTTCTTCAGACATAGACATAATGAAGGCTTCTAGGTTGTGAGGTAGATCCTGAACTTCACATTTTTGTGTGTGTTAATGCAGTGGGCTAGAGGATCAGCTACTAGGGTGTCTCGTAGCTGAAGAGAGACCCGATCTGGAAGGGGCGAAGAACCAACTCATTGTGAGTAATGCACAAATGAAACAGGAATTAAAGGAGATAGAAGATCAGATCCTGTTCCGACTGAGCTCTTCAGAGGGAAACCCTGTTGATGACGAGGAACTGATAAGAGTGCTTGCAGCCTCCAAAGTCAAAGCCGAAGAAATTCAGGTATGTCTGAAAAAAATGCTTGTGTCTTCCTTGCTTAAAAGGCTAAATGCGCCTTCTATTTAGTTTAGCTAATCTAATAATTTATCTAATAGTATCTAAAAAGTGATTTTTCAAATTTCCAAACCACTAGGCTAAAGTGACTGCAGCGGAGGCGACTGAGAGGGACATTGACGCCACACGTCTGGAATATGTCCCAGTGGCTGTCAGAGCCCAGATCCTCTTTTTCTGCGTGTCAGATCTGTCAAACGTGGACCCCATGTACCAATACTCTCTGGAGTGGTTCCTGGGTATTTTCCTGGGTGGCATTGCCAACTCAAAGCGAGCAGGTAGAGAACATGCACTCCTATGTTTGACCCTATGCACTGAAGAACCTGCCAGATTTTCTTCTTTTCAGTTTTTTAAGCCCTTGGTTCTTGACCTTTTTGACTCAAAGGCCCCCCATTTTCCACAACAATATTCAAAGGCCACATAACTTTTCCAGTTGTTCGTCATTTACTAGATAAGTATTAAGTATAAAGATTTTTTTAATATATATATATATATATATATTAGAATTTCAGTTACTTTATTTTAAGGTGATGTAGTTACATTGTACTCAAATAAGTACTGAGTAATATTAATGAACTACATTTACTTGCTATAGAGTTACAGTTAGGGTTTGGTTTAGGGTTAGTTAACTTGTAATTATGCATAATTTACTGTTATTAGTATAGTAATGTGTAATAAAGTGAAGTAACGTGTAACTACATGTAAATTGCCTTAAAATATAGTTACCAGTGTTTCTACCTGAGAAAATATTTTTTAACTTGGCATAACTACAAAAAAAGTCATGCCAATGAATAAAATATTAATGTACATGACATTTCCAGGTCTAGTAATTAGTCTTTTAAAATTAGGGTGTCTGATACCTCCAGGTTTTCCATGACCGTGAGAACCCTGTTTTTTCTTGAATTGAAATAATAAATATCTTGATTTTATCTTGATTTTTTTTAGTTGTGTTAGCTCATTTTAATGCTTGTTTTGTCTTATTTTAAGTCATCTTGAGGCCCTCAAATGGGCCCCAGCTCCCATGTTTTAGACAGCTTATAGAATTTTACAGTAATAATTAATAGAAGATATAAATTATTTTATATATTAACTAACTGTTTACCTAACTGTCTTGGCTTCTCTCCCCACAGAGACAGTGAAGGAGCGTATTTTCAACATTAATGAGTTCTTCACCTTCAGCTTGTACAGTAACGTCTGTCGTAGCCTTTTTGAGAAACACAAGCTGATGTTTGCTTTCCTCCTGTGTGCCAGAATCCTGATGAATGACGGCAACATTGATATGGTTAGCGAGATAAAAAATAAAAAAAACAGTATTAAAAGGCTCTCTCTCAACCTTTTTACTTTCCATCCGGCAAATATTTACAGAAAATTTTTATCAGAGATTATCAGAGACCGCACAAGGACATTTAAAACAAAGTTCATTAATTGAATTCTGTCTCCATTTTCTTGTGATCTTTATCACTCAACCTGCTGTTAATAATGCTAATGTTTATTCTACTACAGTATAACTCCAGGAGCCTTATTTGATTGTGCTGCGATAGAGGCAAATGTACAGTCAACACTGTGTTGTCATATCAATGTTTGTAATGATGAAGAAATAATAAAGTAAAGAGACATCTTAGGGACTTATATCTGGATATGACCCATTTATATATAAATGTCCTTGTGTGTACAGGCTGAGTGGCGATACATGTTATCTGGGGGCCGGCCCCAGCAGCAGGCTCCTAATCCTGCTCCAAACTGGCTGTCCATGAGAGCCTGGCAGGACATGTTGGCACTGAGCGCCCTGCCCACTTTTAGTAACCTGCCAGAGAGTTTCTCCAAACATGAATCAGCCTTCAAGAGTATATTTGACAGCAACCAGCCACACAGGTAGCCACAAATGCACATGCAAGCCCTATTAAAGGTTGTAAATGGTATTGTTTTAGTGCATGAAAGTTTTAGATTCTCAGTTTATATGCATTGTGTATGTATGTGAACAGGGAGCCTCTTCCAGGTGAGTTGGACAGCAACTTAGACTCGTTTCAGAAGCTGCTGGTTCTGCGCTGTCTGAGAGCTGACCGGCTTACTCACGGCCTGCAGGACTTTGTGGCTTCACAGCTGGGTCAGAGTTTCATCGAACCCCAGGTACCCACACATATGCTCCATATACACCTCACTCCTATGATCAGATAATAACATAAGTTATCTAATAGCATTTTGATATTGATGGAACAATGAAACAACACACTGCTTATGTAAGAACTTCACATTAGCATGTTAAATAAACAGAGGTTAAAGACACAATTTTAATTCACCCTTTAGCAGGTTTTGCATATTTTTGAGTCATACTAATAATGTGTTTCTCTATGACTCACTGTTTTGGTCATTATTTGTCATTTCACTCATTTCACCATGTTTCTCTTGCCTCTCAGACATCGGACCTGTCTGTGGTGTTTAAAGAGTCGTCTCCCTCCACCGCTCTCATTTTTGTGCTTTCTCCTGGTACCGACCCTGCTGCTGACCTCTATAAGTTTGCAGAGGTCATGAAGTTTTCAAAAAAGATGAACGCCATCTCCCTTGGGCAAGGCCAGGTCTGAACATACAGTAGAACTTCCAGAAATAAAGAAACATATGCACAAACTGATATCACAGTTGTAGCTTCTGACTAGATTGTCTTTAATATGTCCTACATGCCATTTTAGTCAGTTCAAAGTGTCCACACCTTTGAGACCTTGAGACTAAGATACTCTCCATACATTTTTTGCAGTAGACGAACACTAATAAAAGATGACTTCCCACCCCAGTGCTAATTATGTTCCTATTTAAAGTTTCTGAATTGCTGCAATGTTCTGTGTCACCTATAAGAACTGTGACATACCTGACCTACAGGCTCACACCAACTGGTTTACATATATATTCAACATTACACTAATATCTTAACAATGTAAACTTAAGGTTTGTGTCTTTAGAGCAGAGGCAGTACTTTCCTACATTGCATACATTTAAATAGCATTTTAAGGGCTTTTATATGTATTTTCATGAAGTGTGTTCAGCAAAACATGGACAAAGACACTGTATCTGTGTATATTTGAGTATATTGACTAGATTAGGCTAAAATCATTTGTTGTATGTCAGGGCCCCAGTGCTGAGACCATGATGCACAATGCCATGGAGAAAGGAAAATGGGTCTTCTTTCAGAACTGCCACCTCGCTCCCAGCTGGATGCCATCTCTAGAGAGACTCATTGAGAACATCGATTCTGACAAAGTTTGACACACCTGACTAGCTATTTCAGTTTTTATAGACTGTTTGTGAAGAACTTTATTTTTCTGGATTTTCAAAAGTAAGACTTTTTAAATATATTGAAAAACCTGTTTGTACCATAGGTCCATCGGGACTTCCGTATTTGGCTCACTAGTCTGCCCAGCAACAAGTTCCCAGTGTCCATTCTGCAGAATGGCTCCAAGATGACGATAGAACCACCACGAGGCATAAAAGCCAATCTTCTGAGGACCTACGCCAGCCTCACTGATGATTTCATCACTTCTTGCACTAAGGTTCCTGCTGAAAAGAAGCACATGTTTTCAGAAAAACCCAACTTGAGATAAATACAATATCGTATTTAATTGTGATTATAGCAAATGTACCGTTTCAAAAGTTTGCGGTCTGGAAGATTTTTTAAAATGTTTTTTTAAAGAAGTCTCTTTTGCTCACAAAGGCTGTATTTATATGTTCAAAAATAAATAGTAAACAGAGTAATATTGTAAAATATTTTTTTTCAGGATTCTTTGATAAATAGAACGCTCAAAAGAACAGCATTCACTTAAAATAGTAATCTTTTGTAACATTATAAAAGTCTTTTACTTTCTCTTTTGATCCGTTTAATGCATCCTTCTGACCCCAAACTTTTGTACGGTGGTTTACAAAAATATACATATATGTAAATATATAATACAATATATTTTTTATTATTATTTATATTTATTATTAAATAGATTTCTTATTTACTCTGTCTCTCTCTCTCTGTGTCTTTATTTATTTTGGCAGGCAGCTGAGTTTAAGGCTCTCCTCCTGTCTCTGTGTCTTTTCCATGGGAATGCCATTGAGCGCAGGAAATTCGGCCCACTAGGATTTAACATTCCATATGAGTTTACGGATGGGGACCTGCACATCTGCATAAGCCAGCTGAAAATGTTCCTGGATGAGTATCAGGACATCCCATACAAGGCAAAACCAGACGTTCTCTTGCTACCCACCCCCACACACAGTTTCACGTCTCTCTGCAGAGTATTTTTCTTCCTTTGCACACTTTCATAGCTGATTAGGCATATATTGGGTAACTAACATGAGCCATTTTAAGCAGTTACAGAACATCTAAACATGTATTAGGTAGTGTTTATATTTTNTTCGGCCCACTAGGATTTAACATTCCATATGAGTTTACGGATGGGGACCTGCACATCTGCATAAGCCAGCTGAAAATGTTCCTGGATGAGTATCAGGACATCCCATACAAGGCAAAACCAGACGTTCTCTTGCTACCCACCCCCACACACAGTTTCATGTCTCTCTGCAGAGTATTTTTCTTCCTTTGCACACTTTCATAGCTGATTAGGCATATATTGGGTAACTAACATGAGCCATTTTAAGCAGTACCAGAACATCTAAACATGTATTAGGTAGTTTTTATATTTTTAATATGTATAAAAGGAAGCCACTCTCACAAATCCTGGTTTCATTTATCTTTCTCCCTCTCTGTTCAGGTTCTAAAGTATACTGCGGGGGAAATAAACTATGGGGGTCGTGTGACGGACAACTGGGATCGCCGGTGCATCCTAAACATTCTGGAGGATTTCTACTGCCCTGCTGTTTTGGGCCTTGAACACATTTACTCTCCTTCTGGAGAATACAGACAAATCAACACTGAGAATAATGTCAAGGTCCAGAACTCATGTCTCTTAATGTAAACTCAACCTAAAGTATTATTTTAAAACAATAAAGCTGATCTCAGATCAGTGTAAAAGGAGCTTCTCCCTCCACAGGCTCACAGTTCAGCACAGTCTTGTATTCTGTTGTGCTTAAAGTTATGCAGTACATACATTTTTTTTTTTTTTTTTTGTGCAGGGTTATTTGACATACTTTCGTGGTCTACCAATAAATGACTCACCGGAGATCTTTGGCCTCCATGACAACGCCAACATCAGCTTTGCACAAAATGAGACATTTGCACTGCTGGGAACTTTAGTGAAGCTCCAGCCCAAAGTAGCAGCTAGCGGAGACAAGTCCAGAGAGGAGGTATGTGTCTATATGCATTTGTGTAAATTTTATAAAAAACTTTTAAAATATATATGTGTACACTACTGTTCAAATGTTTGTGGTCAGTAAATTTTTTTTGAAAGAAGTAATGTTTTATTTAAGCATTTTAAAAACAATGCATTTTCTTTTTAAAAGTATCCATGTGTTTTTAAATGTAAAGCAGTGTGGCAATTTACACAGCGACTGCGGTGTTAACACTGCAATTATGGATTTTTCTTGCAACCTGTGATGTAAAATGATATTATAAAATGCATATGCTATTTAGTTTTAATGCACACTTTCTTTTCTCTTCTACACATTAAGATAATAGAGGAAATAGTGGAGGGGATTGGGGAAAAGATTCCTAATCTCATTAATGTGCAGGAGGTCATGAATAAATACCCAGTGATGTATGAAGAATCTATGAACACTGTCCTAGTTCAGGAGGTTATAAGGTAGGTTTTTAAAATGTGCATAATTAATGTATAAATGATATACAATGACCTTTAAATATACACTGCCGTACAAAAGTTTGGGTTCAGTGTAGTGGTTAAACGGATCGTTGTTGATCCGTGATCCCTACGGACCAAGGCCCACGGTTCGGGACGCATGTGATTCGTGGATCAATTGCAAGTTTAACCGCAATAAAGTGAAAGGTTATCATTTGAACGTGTTTTGTCTTGCTAGTACACACATAAATAGATATAAAACCATTCCAGCGCTCTAGAAGAGGCAAAAGAGGATTTAATTCGGTATCGCAAGCAACGCTGTTATCGGTGCGCACAGACGCACACACATTCAAGGCTCGCGCGCACACAGAGAGAGAGAGAGAGAGAGGGGCGTTAAAGCTCACGAACTCCAAATTGATTTCTCTTTCGCATCCTCAATGCACTTGGATGGTCACATACACGCATTATGTCAGTCAAAATACCCCTCTCAGCAAATATTCTCGTAAACACATTTGGTTATGTCTTAATTGAAGGAGGTGAGAATTCGGATGTGTATCTATCGGATGTGCGCGTGCATGGGGTCTTACTCTTAAAGTGACAGCAACCTATAAATACCTGCTGTTGTCTGTCATGTAAATCAAACAACAAAACACAGCTTTAACAAAGATTAATCTATATAAAATTTATGCAGTGAACAGTGTAATTTTACATTTAATTATTACATTTCTGTACACGAAATTTAATACTACAGTTAGATCTTATACTTTATTTGTAACTTTATGATGTATTTATCTATGCTTGTAATTGGTGTACAGTATTTGTTCTTTTTACAGTCTGTTCACTTGCCTTTAATAATGTATTAGTTAGGCTAGTAGTTTCTGCTGTGGTATCAGAGTAGTTAAAGTGGGCTCAGTAATAAATGCAAAGTTAAGTTACCCCCTATCCCCCAATTATTATTATTATTATATTTTTTTTTGTGCTGATCTGAAAAATGATCCGATCCGTGACTTCATAACCGTGACGCGATCCGAACCGTGAGTTTTGTGATCCGTTGAACCACTAGTTCAGTGTGATTTTTTAAAAAATAAATTAATACTTTTATTTAGCAAGGATGCAGTAAATTAATCAAAAGTGACAGCAAAGACATTTATAATGTTACAAAAAATATACATTTAAAATAAATGCTGTTCTTTTGAACATTCTATTCATCAAAAAATCCTGAAAAAAATGTATCACAGTTTCCACAAAAATATTAAGCAGCAACTGTTTTCAACATAGATAATCAGGGCTTGACATAAAATATTTTGCTGTCCAGCCACTGTGGCTAGTGGTTTTCTAAAGTTACTAGCCACTCACCATTTTCACTGGCCACAATTTTGACATCGATACCATGGGGAAAAACTGCCATATAGATATTTTTTATATTAACTCACATTTATTAGGCTGCTGACACTTTAAGATCTGGCTCACGGATCCATTATACTGTTACACATGCGTTTTCTTTCTCAACTGTTTACGTTCACATAACTATGTTTACCTGAATACTCGCCAACTTTGACATTATTTTGTGTGTATTTGACTGTTTAAGCGTAATAAGCAGTGAAAAAGAAGCAAATAAAACGAGTGACTAATGGGACGCGGGTTTGTGTATCAACTCGCTGTCGGAGAGATTAGAGAGCAAGAAAGCGCAGCTGGTATTGTGCGTCTATTCTGCAAAAAATGAGTATTGGAAGCATTTCAGATATTTCAGTATCAATATGTATCAAAAATTCAATATTTCTGACAACACTACATTGCACTTTAGTGTTGTTTATTATTTCAGATGCCTTTTTAAAAGACTACAATTAAAATTTTTATATATTATATATAAAATTCAACCCGCCAAGCGACTGCGTTACATGCCACTGCTGAAATCCACACGCATTTGGCTGGTTGGCGGATGTTAATGTCAAGCCCTGATGATAATAATAAGAAATGTTTCTTGAGCAGCAGATCAGCATATTAGAATGATTTCTGAAGGATCATGTGACACTGAAGACTGGAGTAATGATGCTGAAAAGTCAGCTCTGCATCACAGGAATAAATTACATTTTACAGTATATTCATAGAAAACAGTTATTTTACATTTTAATAACATTTGTTTTTACTGTGCTGTACTTTTACTGTATTTAAATGTATTCAAATAGAAAAAAAGTTATTTTAAATTGTAATTATATTTTACAATACTACTTTTTTCTGTATCTTTAATCAAATAAATGAGACTTCTTTCAAAAACATTTTTAAACGGCTGTGTATTTTGAAAACAATCCACTTTGTCACTAAGAACGCTAAAAATGCACCTCTCTATCACTCTCACAGATATAACAAGTTGCTATCAGTGATTTCCCAGAGTCTCAGTGATCTGGTGAAGGCTTTGAAGGGTTTGGTGGTTATGTCATCTGAACTGGAGCTGATGTCTAACAGTCTGTTCATCAACACTGTTCCAGAAATATGGAACGCCAAGGCAAGAATTTCCCAAATGTTAACCATGCAAGACGTACACAGAATTTGTGGAATAATCGTTTTTGTTGCTATGTACAGACTATGCAAACGCTCTTGTGCATGTAGCTGAAATCAGAGTTAGCGCTATGATTATTTAGGCTTAGGACTTATTTGAAATATTTTAATGGGACACAGCTAGCATAAAATTCTTCTTTTGATATTTTCCCAGGCATATCCGTCTCTTAAGCCGTTGGCCTCCTGGGTGTCAGATCTAGTCCAGCGGATAAGCTTTTTGCAGAACTGGATCTCAGATGGCATTCCTGCTGTATTCTGGATCAGTGGGTTCTTCTTCCCCCAGGCTTTTCTCACAGGAACCCTGCAGAACTTTGCCCGTGGCTCTGTGGTTTCCATTGACACCATTGCATTTGACTTTAAGGTGCATAATCTGCTTTCAACAGCAAGGCCTTCTTGCATTAAATTCTGTGTAATGCAATTTGAAGCCTTAACTATGTTTCCATATTAAGCCCTCAAAGCAAGCTTGATATTTGATAGACCATTAAGAGAAGTACAGTATACCTGAGAAGGTCAAACATTGGAATAGAACGTTCTCTTGCATATCTAAACAGCATGGTGTGTATATTTTTATAAGAACCATACGTCTTGATCATTTTTTTTTTGTTTGATTTCCTTTTGTTGAACTCTCTTTTAGGTTATGAAGGAAACAGTAGCAGAGCTGACTGAGAGGCCCGACATGGGCTGCTTCATCCATGGTCTGTTTCTGGAAGGGGCACGTTGGGATGCAGAGATGGGCCAGCTTGCTGAATCCCGTCCCAAAGAGCTCTACACGGAGATGGCTGTTATTTGGATGGTACCCGTTCCCAACCGCAAACCCCCTCTATCTGGAATCTATGTGTGTCCTATATACAAAACGCTTACTCGTGCTGGTGAGCAATTTGAATTGCATTTCTTTGTGAAACTTGCCACAATCTTTTGTTAATGTTTCATTATTATACATCCTGTGGAGTCATTGTGATTTATGTGGGAATTTTGTTTGTGTTTTACCACAGAGATCTGAAAAGTTTTGTTTTTCTTCCACAGGAACTCTCTCTACCACTGGACACTCAACCAACTATGTAATTGCAGTTGAGCTGCCCACAGATCGTACCCAGGGGCACTGGATCAAACAGGGTGTGGCTTTGATCTGTGCTCTAGACTACTAGACTCTCACTAACACACATTTTCATTCATAAACACAAACACAAAACAGCTTGAAGCAATATGGGAAAATAGAGAATGACAAAAAAAATGCTCAATCATTTTCTTATTTATCGTTTTTTGCACTATTCTATATTCAAGATGTCTCTGGAAATTAACATTTTAAACCACTATTTACACTATAATAGTAATTATTAATATTTTGAATTAGCTTTTATTTTTATTTTTTCCATTTTTAATTAGTTTTTCTTAATCTTTTGATTTATTTTAGTGTCAGTTTTAGTTAGTTGTGAAGGCTACATTTCTAAATTTCTTAAGTTTAAGTTTTTCATCTAATATTTATAATTAGTTTTATTTCAGCATTATTTGAATGAATGAAAACTAGTTTTGTTTTAGTTAACAACAACATTCGACAGTGACATAAATGAACACTCTGTTACAGTGGATTTTTTGAATAAAGTGTTTACATGACCTAAAATTGTGATTAATGCAGGCATAGGTGGCGAAATACGGAAATAATCTCCATTCATCTTTTTAATATAAAAAAAAAATCGAATAAAAAAGATTGCAGCTTTCAGACATGACTTTCTTCTCGTTTTTATAGTTCAGTTGAGGCAGTTTTTACAGCGTTGTAATGTAATTACAAATGTGTAGAGCACAAAATGTGCGAGGCATTTGAATGCAGGCATATTCTAGGTGTCTCAGTCTGATTTCTAGAAACTAGTGTTGTGCCGAATTTTGACTCCCTGCCAAATTATTACCCCCCTCGCTGAAGTCGCTACCCGATTTCCTAATCCTAACCTCTCCCCAACACATAACCTACCAATACTAGGGAGGTAATAATTTGGCGGTGGTCAGAATTCGGCACACATCGGAATATTTTATCTGGTCAATAAATGTGAGCGGCTCCTTTAAGAGACTAGCGGTTCAGGAGCTCGCGCTTCCGCAACAGACACTGACCCCATGTGAACACACACACACACACACACACAGAGCGGTTTTACAGTCAATGACGGGAACTCCGCAGGACAAAGACACTTTCTTTTTCATTTCACACTTTTTAACTGGGATCTTTTTAACTGAACGTGAATATGACTTTTATGATTAGATAACACTGTTTTTGAATTCATTCTAATAACTGGACAAAATCTTATTCATAAGCGAATTTTAATTATTTGTTACTTTTTAACTTTAACTTTATTTATGATAATCTTCAACTTGAAATGTTGAAACCGTTATTTTGCTTATATGTATCTGAATATAAGCGACTTAATTCTGGTAAATGTGCAGTAATTCTGTAACCATAAGTCATCACAGGAATTCATCAGCAGTGTATTTTCGGAACAGCGTCACTCACTGACAGCGGGACCTGCGCGGATAGTTTATCTGTGGATTTTAAAAGACCCTGTTGAGCGACGTTGAGTCTCTAATACCTTAATTACATCTGCACGCTGAAAGATGCTTCAGAATGGAAGGTCTCAAACGGACAACGCGGACTCGTCTGAGCCCGAGCCAAAGCCCGAAGCGCAGAGCGAGAAGACAGAAGCGAGCGAGAGCGCCGCGTCTCCTCACCCAGAGAACGAGCCCGCAGACACCGACTCAACTCAGTTCCCTCTGCCTGTCTATCCCAAACTGGAAATCAAGCGTCATGCCGTGACTGATGACTACAAAGTCTCCAGTCAAGTGTTGGGTCTGGGTGTCAACGGCAAAGTGGTGGAGTGCTACAATAAGAAAACCGGACAAAAGTGCGCGCTGAAGGTAAATTACACACATGTTGTAATGGGGATCCAGATGTCTGGGATTTTTAATGGGAGAGTTGACTCAGCTCGAATAGCTAATACAAGTTTTTCGGCCAGCTAGCATAATAAACCCTGTTCTGATGCAATAATTGTAACCAGTCCTCATGCCTCAAACCATTAAGCACAAGGGGTAGTTTACAACTTATTTTTGCAATATTAAAATTAAGGGTTAGACCATAGTTTATATGAATATAAAGTGATTTTAGGTTCAAATATTGCTTAATGTAAAGTCTTGAACACATTCATTCTTTACCTGTGGTTCTTCATGCTATATATGACAGCTTTGAAAAACCACAGTTTCAAATGCAAGTAAGGGACTGTAGATTTTCCTTGAGCTAGTTTAGTCTCAGTAGCCAAGAGAGTAAATCATTATGTCTTCACTATGAGTTGTAGCACCTGATGTCACAGCAAACAGTTCATTTACTTGTATCAAGTGTCTATATGTAGGAGCGTAGGTCATGTCACCATGCCTCGTGTAAAGGGTCACTAGTCGGGGTTACAAACAGTGTTCGGGTTCTTGGAAACTGGAGGGCCACAGTTTAAAAGGTTACCGGATCTGACTTGGCTCTTTAAGGAGACGAGGTGTGACACACAGCATTCAGGCAGTGCAATGGAAACTTGTCACCCACGTGGCATCATGGACATGGATTTACTGTCCAGTGTAATCCAGCTGGATCAAAGAACTCAATATGCACACAGTAAAGGGAAGAAAGCAGAGGAATAGTGCAATTTTTATTTGCTAAGTTAGTTCTAGTAAGTTATATTTTAATTATAATAATACTAATTTTAAACCCGAATACAATAAATTAATATTTATTTAGTGCTGTCAAACGATTAATCGCATCCAAAATAAAAGTTTGCTTACTTATGTGTATATTTATTATGCATTTATTTAAGAAATATTTACATGTATATTTATATATATATATAATTTATATTATATATAAATTGTTAAATATATACATGCATGTGTGTGAGTGTGTATGTATATATACAGTATGTATGTGTGTGTGTATATATATATATATACACAGTACACATATTATGTAAACAAACTTTTATTTTGGATGCGATTAATCGCGATTTCTCGATTAATCGCAAATTTGTGGGAGGAGCTTAAAGAGATGCAGAGTGTACCAAAACTTCATGTAATGATTTGTCATCTCTCTTTTTTTTAATTTGGGAAGCAATTAATCAAAAGATCTTATAAGCTTCCCTGCCCCTTGTTGTTTTTCTGGCTGTCTGGTTTGGCAAGTCTGGACTGCACCTGTTCTCATAGTGCTTTACAACTTAGTGGAAGATATCTAACTTGGTTTAAACAGCAGCTGACCTGACATACTCGTTCAGTGTCTCTCATAATGGTTAAAGTCAGGAGCTGAATATCACACAGAGCCAACGTGATCACAGTGACCAACAGGTTCTTACTTAAGCTCAATTGGCATACCATCCCAAATATCTCTTGAGAGTGATAGAGCCATTGCTCATTAATATGCTAATGACACTGCAAAATGTAAATAAGCCGCTTTTGATGCTTATTGTCCAGAGGGTTGTGTTGTAAGATAGTGTGCTATCCTAAAAGAATCCCATTGTGCTGGGACACAATGCAAATCAAATTGACCTAATCTCGTGAGTCATTCAGGAGTAATTTATTGCCCAATATCCTCTCTGGTTTTAATCACAGGGTAAACAGGCATAGGGCAGAGCTGTCCATCTCGGCGGGCTTTTAATTAAGTGGCATGTTGATGGCTATGTGTAATGAATGTTAGTGTATAGGTGCTGTTTAATCCACTCTGTTTAGCTGGACGGAAGCCATCCTTTAAATCTAATTCATTTAATTCACTCTTGATTTCCCATATTGGACTTGAACGGCGGCCAACAAGGAAAAGATATCTTACAGCCTGATCGAACCCCCTGAGATCTATTTATTACTGCCGTCTCTATATTGCAAACCTGTGCCTTGCATAAATAGTTCAGTAGAAGTGGTGGTTCTTGATCCCTGAGTTTTTGGTGTGCTCATTTAAAACGTTTAGAAGAGGAAACAATCCGAGCTTAAAAGGTCAACTTCTCAGGACAGGCAAATATAATAACATCCACCTCTGTTCTTGATGTAATTAAATACATAATCGTTGAATTGTTGAAAATGAATATATATAAACAGTCAAACCAAAATGTATTCAGACACCTTGAACATTTCATTCATTAATACAGTTTATTCACTATAGTTTTAAAAAATGGTAATAAAATATGACAAGATCTCAGAGTTAAACTGTGTCAGAAAAAAATTATCATAATTATGTCAGATAAACACGTAAGCACAACATGGTCAGGTCAAAGTGTCTGAATAATTTTTGGTTCCAAATATTTATCAGTTTTACTGGTAGTCCACTGTATGAAGAATTTTTGGGTATAATATGTCACAGTTTACTTTATTTTGCTATCCTCACTTACATAAATGAACTATAGTGTCCTGCACCCACTAGATATAAAAATATTTGATATAAAAATATATCAAAAATATAAAAAATGTCTGAATAATTTTTGGTTTGACTATACACACACACACACACA
>RJVU01075544.1:5769081-5797913 GCA_003731715.1 Anabarilius grahami | reverse complement strand
AAAAATTATTCAGACATTTTTTATATTTTTGATATATTTTTACTAGTGGGTGCAGGACACTATAGTTCATTTATGTAAGTGAGGATAGCAAAATAAAGTAACTGTGACATATTATACCCAAAAATTCTTCATACAGTGGAATTGTAGAAATTCTTCTACCAGTAAAATTGATAAATATTTGGAACCAAAAATTATTCAGATACTTTGACCTGACCATGTTTTGCTTAAGTGTTATCTGACATAATTAAGATAAGTTTTTCTGACACAGTTTAACTGAGATCTTGTCATATTTTATTACCATTTTTTTTAAACTATAGTGAATAAACTGTATTAATAAATGAAATGTTCAAGGTGTCTGAATCAATTTTGGTTTGACTGTATATATATATATATATATATATATATTTATATTCAATAAGACAAAATCAGAACCTTTCTCATACTTAAGTTATATTTCTTACATAATCTAATAAATTACCATGGTGGTAAAATGGCAAAGAAAAGATGTGTGAGCCCTGTTCAATGGCCTTTCACCGTTCCCATTGTGCAGCCAGCTACCGTATGCTCGACTGGTTCATATTACAGCCCTGGCACTGCCACTCTCGCTGTTCAGTGTTTGAGTTCATCTTTCCGCACAGATTCTACATTCGGGGTCCAGCCATTGTTCAGGATTCAGCCTTTGTTCAGTCCTGGCATATTTCATAGTGTGCCGCAAGGTTCATCTGGAAGGCGCTTTATGTTTTCTATGCGAGGGGGGATGAAATTTGTTTCCCCCAAGGGTGAAACAGAGAAGACAGAGTGTGACAGAGCTGTATGACGAATTTGCAAAAGCTGCCAATGTGTCTGTAGAAGTTCATTATTTAGGCGGGTCAGTTTTATGCTATAGCAGTTTATAAGAGTTTACACAAGAAAATCTGGGCTATGAATTAAACTCGAACTCTGTACCAATAGTATTCAGTGATTTTTACAACAGACCCAATAAACAGTATGAGATAAGAATAGTTTTTATAAAGCAGCTAAGAGAAGACTGCTGTGTAATGCTGGGGTGTCTTTTACAAGGGTCTTATTTTAGACAGATCAGAGTGTCATGTTTCATGTGTTATCATAAAACGTGACTTGGACAAACATGGAAAGTAATATAAACACTCATGCGTGTCTCTGTTTAATCAAAAACCAAGTGTTAGATGGTTACGATTACGTTGACCTCAAATAAATCAAGTTGAAACGCTTGAAACGACAAAACAGACCAAAATGACAAAACACCCGCGCATTTGTAAATGTTTCTGAGGTGAAACTGAAATGTGGTTTCTAGAAGATGTAATTCCCCACTCTGTTTTCAGCCGTGTAAGGTTTTCTTTAAGGAAACTGTGGTCACAGAACCCTTCTGGTTGCATTCACCATTATAAATATTTTACACTAGCTGTAAAAAATGCTTCATGAGGTAACATGAAAATATTTACTGAAAATATTTTTTATTATAACAGCATCAGTTTAGACTGCACCAACAAACGTAATTTCGACGTATAAATAAACAACTAAATATAAACAGTATGTGTCATTACTGCAAACAACATCCATCCTTCTCATTCAAATGAATGACTCACTTAAACGAATGTAACCTGTTATTTACTAAACAGAAACCAGGAGGAAGTATATAGACTCGTCTCGCAGTTAATTTTACTCCTGAGGCTTTTAAATCCTGAGGCTGTAGATTCAGGAAATTAAATTCAGTCATAAAACTTCAACAGTCAATATAGCCATCATGCATTCTGCTATCAATCTCTGCAGACGTGCTGATGAACTGCCTGTTGCATATACTGTCTAAGTTGAGCAAACCGATTGCTTTCATGGTAAATAGAATTTAGCATTATTATACATAATATTACTGGCCTTAAAGGGTTAGGTAAGACCTTCGTTCATCTTCGGAACACAAATTAAGATATTGTTGATGAAATCCGATGGCTCAGTGAGGCCTCTATTGAGAGCAAAGCCATTTAAACTCTCAAGGTCCATAAATGTACTAAAAACATTTGAAACAGTTCATGTGAGTTCAGTGGTTCTATCTTAATATTATAAAGTGACGAGAATACTTTTTGTGTGCCAAAAACGTAAAAAAAACGTAAGTAAAGACTTTTCAACAATATCTATATGGGCCGATTTCAAAACATCGGTTAAAATAGGCCTCACTGAGCCATCGGATTTCATCAACAATATCTAAATTTGTGTTCCGAAGATGAACGAAGTTCTTATGTGTGTAGAACGACATGAGGGTGAGTAATTAATGACATTTTTTTCATTTTTGGGTGAACCCTTTATTTCAGACCATTGTAGCTTGTAATATAACTGAAAAACCTGGCTCAAAATGATGTAAACGAAACTAAAGAAACATGAGCTGTGTGCTTGCATGGCTGCTGCATGCTAAGTTTTTATGAGTGGTTGCCAATATGCAGTTCCTAGGGTGTTCTGTGTAGTTGCCAAGGTGTTGTTTTGCAGGTCCTAGCGTGTTCTGGGCTGATACTAAGGCATTGCTATGCAGGTCCTAGGCTGTTCTGGGTTGTTGAATATGTACTTCCTTGGTTGTTCTAAGTAGTTGCCAAGGTGTTGCTATGCAGGTGTTCTTCTGGGTAGTTGCTAGGGCTGGGCGATATGGCTGAAAACTGTATCACGATATCAGTGTTTCATATCGGTCGATATCGATAATTATTGATATTTTTTATGACCCATTTAAAATAAGGATGTAGCGATTTATATATTACNCCTGTATCTGTAACAGGACACCTAGTTCTGTCAGCGTGTTAGCTACATTTGGGATGTTGGTTGCAGTTTTAGGGGGATGGGTTCACAGAACTTTGATAGTGGGAGTGAGTTTATGGGTAATTCATTAAATACAATGAATAATTGTGTGGCTGATTGATCCAGACGCTACATGGACCAGGAGAAAAATATATTACATTTAAAAATTTTTATTTTAAACTTAACCTTCCTCTGATCATAATCCCCTCAGTTATTAAGACAGAAATGTCAACAACCATGGAAAACTCAAATAATTAAAATGTAAACATAAGTCTAAAGTAGGGTGACCACCCGTCCCGCATTTTGCGGGACAGTCCCGAAATTAGGAGCTTTGTCCCGCGCAAGACTTAAGTAGTGTCCCACATTTCATTTATGTCTGTAATTTTTTTTCATCCCTAAAATTACAATACCACAGTAAGAAATATAATAAAAACTGTGAGCATTTAAAAATCTATTTGTGCAGCCGTCATATTCTAGCTGTGAAAATAACCAACCAGCACAATCATAGAGAGAGGTTTTCCCTCTGATGACAACTGAGTGGACAGCGCAAAGAGCAGGCCTCATCATAGTCGGTAAACACAACTACACCAGCAAGGATTGCATCTTCCATACTGGATAAGAACCTCAAGAGCTGCTCAAAGCTGCCCAAATCGATGATTTAAAGCATGTAATCATCCATCCTGATGTTAAATATTTCCAACGAACGGCGGCGATCAAGCGCCACACACGGAAATGGTCGAGCACCTACAGAAAAACAAGATATTCTCCATTTGTTTTAACCATTACAAAATTGCGAAATTCAGACACAACTTTCTTCACACGTTAATATTTCATTTAATGCGGGTTCTATGGCGTTATTATATTGAAAAATGTCGAGAGCGCATCAAATGCGCGAGCAATCTCTCCACTCACAGGCGGATTCCCCTTGCACAAAACTGGACGCGCGCGCGCTCTCGCTTGGATATCACATCTGCGCGCTCAAACTTTTGTCCTCCTGCATGTGCAGCCGTGAATCTAGAATTGTCTTCTCTCCAGGATTTAATGTTGCCATAAGCGCAACATTATAGTGAGGGCACCCACCGGCAGAAACATATGCCAATGCCAAGTTTGCATATGCCAAGTTTGCCAACAAATGTAAATCAATATTTACATAGCGTAATAGTTGTAAATTTATCTGTCTCATGTGTCGCGCAAAATCACATCTACTGTTCTGCAACAGATCAATAGTCAGGTGGTCACCCTAGTCTAAAGTCACAATGAACACTTTTCCTCTTTTATTTGCAATTTCCTCGCTCGCTGCGGCACTCATTTTCTGCTTATCAGTCGCAGGTTACTGAAGAGGATTCCAGCAGACAAGCACGAGACAACGAGTGCCTTTGTTAATGCAACCAAACTTACTTCGCAACCTCTGTTTTCTTCCGACGAAGAATAAAAAATATTGAACGTTTTATCGAACACATTTTTTATTGATATCGATCACGTGTCTATCGCGATACATATCGTTATCGTTTTATCGCCCAGCCCTAGTAGTTGCTATGCAGTTCCTATGGAGTTCTGGGCAGTTCCCAGGGCGTTGCTATGCAGTTCCTACACTCTAAAAAATGCTGGGTTAAAAACAAACAAAGTTGGGTTGAAAATGGACAAACCAAGCGATTGGGTTAAATGTTTGTCCAACGTGCTGGGCAGTTTTATTTAACCCAACTATTGTTTAAAATGAACCCAAAATCAGACACATAATTACAAGAGGCAACAATAACAAGCAAAAGATGAACATTTATTAATACGCAATATTGTTTAATTATTATTCATTAAACTTATTAATAAATGTTCATTTAAAAAAAAAACATATTAATAAATGTTAATTTCCAACATACTTTGGGTTTATTTTTAAAAATACAGTCATTTTTAAACAATGGTTGAGTTAAATAAAACTACCCAGCAGGTTGGTCAAACATTTGACCTGACCGCAGGGTCAAAACAACTCATTCACTGGGTTAAAAACAACCCAATTGCTTTTAACCCAGCATTTTTTAGAGTGTAGGGTGTTCAGGGTGGTTGCTAGGACGTTGCTGTGCAGTTCCTAGTATGTTCTAAATGGTCGCCAAGGTGTTACTATGCAGTGTCTAGTTTAATACTTAACCCTTATATTCTACTAGTTAATAAAATAATAAAAATAAAAAGTGTTCTTTGTAAGTTTACAAGTTTGTTAGCACCAGACAGTGCTCTCATTCAAAGCAGTAGATGCCATCTCCCTTTAGAAATGAATCATTTTACAAGATTACCCATAAAGCTTATGTAGTAAAACCAGTGCACGTGATTTAATCTGATACTCTCGTGGTTTTCTTCAAACCACAGCTTCTGTTCTGTGTTATTGTTGTAAAAGGAGTTTCCTGACGTGTGTTCCCCTGTGATTCTACAGCGTAGAATTTTTTTTTTTTTTTGTAGGTGGTTCCTGTACGTCTGTGAATCAAGAGTGAACTATAAAGGTTACTCCAGTCAGTCATTTACAACACTGCCCTTGAAACTCCTTCCCACAGGCATCTCTGTTAAATGACTCAAATTGTCTTTCGGCTGCTGTTAGTCGGAAAGCAAATGCAATGCGCCTCTTTTTCACCCACACACACTGTGAACTTTTAGTTTATCAACTGCAGAGACAGAGACAATGTGGGCGGGAGTCAAATGAAATTGCGTGCAGTTCACACCTCTGCAAGTGGTTCAAACAGCTTTTGGGCTTTAATTGATAGAAATTAATACCAGATCCCCATTTCTGTGTACTTGCATGTAAACAATCGCTGAACTTTTTAAAATGTGTAAATGGATATAGCACATTTCTTTGCTAGTAATTGTTTCATGTGGTGACATCTGCCTTAATTGGTTTTATTTCGGGTCAAAAATAGTTTTTAATATGACAGAATTAACACCACAATGAGAGTAATAAACACAAAAGAAGATATTTTAAGAAGTTTTTTTTTCTTTTGTTCGTACAGTGAGTGAAAGTCAATGACTGACTTTCATTTAGTGGAAAAAACCTTTGAAAGATTCTTCTTCTGTGTTCCATGGAAAAAAGGAAGTCATAGAGGTTTGAAATGATGACAACATTTTCATTTTTGGGTGAACTCTCCCTTTAAGACAAAAAATTGCATTTTTTAAATAGCTTTTATGACAACAGCAAAGTTTATGAATCTACTACAGTCAGTATCAATTGATCATAGACATCATGTTCCTTAAAAGGGACCCATACACTGGGTGTTACTGCATCAGAAGC
The DNA here is from genome assembly GCA_003731715.1 of Anabarilius grahami. Classification (NCBI taxonomy): domain Eukaryota; kingdom Metazoa; phylum Chordata; class Actinopteri; order Cypriniformes; family Xenocyprididae; genus Anabarilius; species Anabarilius grahami. The sequence continues at coordinate 5,791,855 of RJVU01075544.1, read as the reverse complement.
TTTCAGGCCCCCAAAATACACTCTGATGGGATGCATGTGCAATGTCAAGGTCTCACTCTGTTCCAGTGCATGCATGTGCAAGGACGAACACACAGAAAGACCAATTAAGGACTTTCTGTACTGACTCTGTGTGGTAAATTGCATAAAATGAACAGCATCTGTAACATGCTGTCGATTACCACAGATAAAAAAAGAGCTACATATGCTGTCAACAAAGCTATTTTAAAAAATGTTCTGTATAAAATATTCTATAAATAATCTTATATTATATTTAAATACTACATTAAACAGTATTTATATGATAAATATTATTTTATTATATTATATTATTAGAATATTATATGATTNAGAAAATGATTTAACATTTATTTAAATTTGTATTAAAATGTATTTAAACTACCATTTGAAAGTTTGTTCAGAAATATAGTAACAATTTAAATAATGTAAAATATTATTGCAATTTAAAATAACTGTTTTCTAATTTAACATATATTTTAAAATGTAATTTATTCATGTGATGGCAAAGCTGAATTTTCAGCACCATTACTCCAGTCTTCAGTGTCACATGATCCTTCAGAATCATTATAATATGCTGATTTGCTGCTCAAGAAATATTTCTCATTAATATTATAAATTATTATCAAAGTTGTGCGGCTTAACATTTTCAAAAAAAAAATTCATGATTTTTTGATGATTGGAAAGTTTAAAAGCAGCATAAATGTCTTTACTGTCACTTTTGATCAATTTAGTGAATCTTTGCAGAATAAAATCATTAATTTCTTTAAAAAAAAGAATTCAAAAAAATGTACTGACCCAAACTTTTGATCTTTTGTCAGTCTGCAATTTTTTGTCTTGTCTCTTTAGATTCTATACGAGTGTCCCAAAGCCCAGAGAGAAGTGGAACTGCACTGGCGAGTATCCGGAGGGCCGCATATAGTTCGGATCCTCAGCATCTATGAAAACATGTATCGTGGGAAAAAGTGTCTTCTCATAATTATGGAATGGTGAGTCCTGTCAGTGGTAAAACATAATTTTCCATCATGCTCGGCTGCCAGAAATAGTACAGTTCTTTTTATGCAGTCAGTCAAGGTCCTTAACTAGTGACATTTCATTTTTTTAAAGACATGACAGGAAAAAAACAGAACACATTAGCGTTTTTTTTGTGCCCAATGATATCTTGTGATCTTGTGTCACAGTCTTGTTCTGAATGAAGGTTTCAGTTCTCCTTTTCACTAGTAGTAGGCTACCTCACTGGATTTTCCATTTTATTCTCGTCCATTTGAACAGTATTTATTTTTTAGTAAGAGCAACCACAAGACTTTAAAAACACCATAAAATAATTCAACCCATAAAAACATTAAAGGGCTCATCCCTTTTTTAAATAATAGTACTTGCTTGCTGCATGTGGCATTAGGGGACATTCTCATTCTGTAAATGTTCTAATTAAACAGAAAGACCCAATTCTAAATTCTAAAAGTGAATTCTGCCAGCTTTCCCATTGATAACCTCGAAGCTAATAGACATGGACTCAAAGCCACAAAACTTTGATTTGGATTTGATGCTGTGTTTAATCAAACGGTGGCTTTGAGTGCTGTATTAAGTGGCTTTATCTGGAGTGACTGAGAGCGCTCTCCTCTCACTGCGAGTGGAGTAGAGAGGGACTGTCATAGTCTGAGATTCACCGAGACATATGTTCCATTCCTTAATTGGAGCTCATTTCCTCTCTCCCTCTTGCTTTTGGACATTTTGGCAATAATATGATTCACATAATTTATAAAAGTTGTTGTTGTTTTTTCACATGCTCAGCTGGGAAAAGAACTCAGCTTATTGTGATTGTGAATTTGTGCATTAAGCTGTATAATTAGAAAGTGTGTGTGTGTGTGTGTGTGTTTGTTTGTGTGTGTGTGTGTCAGCATGGAGGGGGGAGAGCTCTTCAGCAGAATTCAGGCCAGAGGAGACCAGGCCTTCACTGAGCGAGGTGGGTTATGTGCCTCTTTGTTTTTATAGCTTGCGCACACACAGATACACACACACACACGCACGCACGCACACATGTTTGTTTTTGTGAAATGTGGGGACATTCCATAGGCGTAATGGTTTTTATACTGTACAACCCGTATTTTCTATCCCCCTACACTACCCCTACCCCTAAACCTAACCATCACAGGAAACTGTGCACACTTTTACTTTCTCACAAAAACTCATTCTGTATGATTTATAAGCCTTTTGAAAAGTGGGGACATGGGTAATGTCCTCATAAATCACCCTCTCCTTGTAATACCTATGTCATACCCATGTCATTATACACATTTGTGTCCTGATATTTCACAAAAACATGCCCACGCACACACACACACAGAGAGAGCCACACACACACACACATGTAGCATACAAATGTATATGCATAATATGTTGGGTTTTCATGTTTTATGGGGATATTTTAAAAGACATAATGGTTTTTATACTGTACAAACTGTATATTCTATCCCCTAATCCTAAACCTACCCATCACAGAAAACTTTCTGCATTTTTACATTTTCAAAAAACATAATTTAGTGTGATTTAGAAGCTGTTTTCCTCATGGGGACTAAAAAAAAATCCCCACAAGGTCAAAAATTACTGGTATTACTATCATTGTGGGGAAATTTGTTCCTCATAATGTAGGGTTTACCAGGACAACACACAGACACGCACACACACATTCACATAGCAAGTCTAAACCATAATTTCTATTGCCACCAATTTTTACATGGTGATAATGAAGTTTAAGAATAGAGTTAGTTGGTTAACTATGAAGATGGAGAGTAAGTTAATTTCCCATATTGTTAGTTAACAATAAAAATGAAAAGGATCATTTCCTATATACTTTCCATTGGTTAGGTAATTAATTAATTTGTTAAATATGAACTTAATTGTGGTTATAATTATGATGAAGTTAATTTCCCATTTTATTTATATTAGTTGGTTAGCTAGTTGCTAGCTATGAATATGATTAAAGTGATCATGATTATGATGAGATTAATGAGAATTAATTTCTGTTAGTTGTTAGTTAGTTAACTATGAATATGTCCGAGATACAATTATTTGAAAATCTGGAATCTGAGGGTGCAAAAAAAAAATCACCTTAAAGTTGTCCAAATGAAGTCCTTAGCATTGCATATCCACTCACAAAAATACATTTTTGATATATTTACGGTAGCAAATTTACAAAATATCTTCATGGAACATGATCTTTACTTTATATCCTAATGATTTGTGGCATAAAAGAAAAATCAATAATTTTGACCCATACAATGTATTGTTGGTTACTGCTACAAATATACCTGTGCAACTTATGACTGGTTTTGTGGTCCAGTGTCACATATAACCTCCATGGGTTAGTTAGTTTATATATAGTTTATATTTTGAGGCAGGAAATTAATAGTGGAGAAAATTGAAGTCCCCTGCTCTCTTACACTTATAATCATGAAATTGCACTGGTATCAAATTGCATTACCTCTGTATTATATCTGCAGAGGCCTCTGGGATCATGAGAGACATCGGCACAGCCATCCAGTATCTGCACAATATGAACATCGCACACAGAGACATCAAGGTAACAAATGAATTGTTACGACCATCTATAAGAATAAGAGTAACATTATATTCAAGTTATATATTGAGGAAACTGGGATTAAGAATCTCTTTATGTTCACAATATTATGAGCTTCCCTTTGCCCTCCTCAGCCAGAGAACCTGCTCTACACTAGTAAAGAAGACATTGGAGTTCTCAAACTAACAGATTTTGGCTTTGCTAAAGAGACTTCTCTGCATAACATGTTACAGACGCCCTGCTACACGCCATATTATGTAGGTCAGTAAGATGAATGCCACTCTTTTCATGAAAGGTATATTCTTCACCTCTCTTTAAACAGAGAGAGACAGAGTTATAGTAAATGGATAGTGAAGAATAACACTTGGTCGGCTAAAGTAATTGTAAGATCTTTTCTCTAGCCCCTGAAGTTTTAGGACCTGAGAAATACGACAAATCATGTGATATGTGGTCTTTGGGTGTGATCATGTACATCCTGTGAGTATAACGATTCTGCTTGGTGTTAACTTAAGTGTTAAAGGCTGTGCTGTAATTTTTATAGCTTTTATTAAACTATCTGAAACTGCTTTGTTCCTTTTTATGTTACATGAAGGTTGTGTGGGTTTCCACCGTTCTACTCAAACACAGGACAGGCCATTTCACCGGGTATGAAGCGGCGTATCCGCATGGGCCAATACGAGTTTCCCAACCCAGAGTGGGCTGATGTGTCTGAGGAGGGTAAGGGGCATTTTAACTTCAGGTTGGCTGTTAACCACCAGAGGGCAGTGTTGCTTTTGTTTTGTTTGCCATTTCACTAACTACATGTAATCACTTGGACTTGTTTTATGTATGTATGGTTATGTTTTTCATAATTCAGTGCAAAGTATAGCTTTTGCATATTTTTTCATTTGCATTCTCCAGTGCCTTTTTAGTTATTTTATTTTATTTTTAAAGCATTAGAAACATGTATTCATGCAATTTAAAAGAATATTAAAGTAAAAGTATAACAACAATAGTTAGATATATTCTTAAATATATTAAAACATTTAATTTACAATGCACACACACACACTCATATGTGTGTGTGTGTGTGTGTGTGTGTACAGTACTGGTCAAAAATTTGGAAACATTAATATTTTTAGTAAAAAAGTCTTATGCTCATCAAGCCTGCATTTATTTGATCAAAAATACAGAAAAAAACAGTAATATTGTGAAATATTATTACAATTTAAAATAATGGTTTTATATTTTAATATACTTTAAAATGCAATTTATTTCTGTGATGCAAAGCTGAATTTTCATCAGCCATTACTCCAGTCTTCAGTGTCACATGATCCTTTAAAAATTCAAATTTCCAAAATTTTGACCAGTATTGTATATAGTATAAAAAAACAGTCATGTTACACAATAAAATATTAAAATATAAAATAAATTAATAAAATATAAAAACACTAATCTTTATTATGGGGACCTAAAACAGTCATGTTCTTCTTACTGATATATAATAATATAATATTCTCCTCCAGCCAAACAGTTGATTCACCAGCTATTGAAGACGGACCCCAGTGAAAGAATGACCATTGAACAATTCATGAACCACCCCTGGATCAATGTGAGTATTACTGCTGATTTTTCCTTGGATATTATTTCACTGCATCTACACCAGGATTCCAACACTGAGATGTTTCTTTCAGCAATCCATGGTGGTTCCCCAAACGCCGCTCCACACCACACGGGTGCTCACGGAAGACAGCGAGATGTGGGACGAGGTCAAGGTGAGCGGAGGATGCACTGGCCTTGTTAGGAATAATATCAAATACCATTTCAGTATCTTTTTCATTCTATTTTCTTATTTATTAATGAGATATCTGAAACTGAAGATTGGTAACAATCTGAGGGCATTATTATCTGTAATACCATCCCTTTCCTCAAGGGGGAGCCACAACAGAATTAAAAAACAACTACCCAGTTGTATGTACCATAGTAAAAAAAAATTGCCAATGCATTAGAAACATATACTCATGGAATTTTAAAAATATTTATTTATTACAAATTTATTTTTTAATATAAATAAAATAAAAGTGTGTGTGTGTGTGTGTATATATAAAAACTNATGGTCCTTGTGTGTTTGTGCACACTTGGCGAATAAAGCACATTCTGATTCTGATTCTATAAAAACCTTTATATATATATATATACACATATATTTATATATACAGTGCTGTGAACTGTGAACCACAAAATGTGAATAATTTTAACAAGATAAGAGGGATCCACAAGATAAAAAAAATAGCTGAATTTATAAATATGACCCAATTCAGTTTATGAACCCTTGATTCTTAATACTGTGTGTGGTTACCTGGATGATCTACGACTGTTTTTTTTTGTTTTTTTTTGTGATGGATGTTCATGAGTCACTTGTTTGTCCATCTTTTGCATATTTGAACCCTTTCCAGCAGTGACTGTATGATTTTGAGATCCGTCTATTCACACTGAGGACAATTGATGGACTCAAACACAACTATTAAAAAAGGTTCAAACATTCACTGATGCTCCAGAAGAAAACACGATGCATTAAGAGCCGGGGGGTGAAAACCTATTGAATTTGAAGATCAAGGAATATTGTACTTAATTTGTCTTCTGGCAAACATTTAAGTGTCTTCTGTTGATTCCGAAGGGCAGTACTAAAAAAAAAAGAAAAAAGATATTTAAACAAAATAAGAGATTCAAAAGTCTTCAAAAGACGTTCAAAAATGTTCACCCCCCGGCTCTTAATGCATCGTTTTTCTTCTGGAGCATCAGTGAATGTTTGAACCTTTTTTAATAGTTGTGTTTGAGTCCCTCAGTTGTCCTCAGTGTGAAAAGATGGATCTTAAAATCATACAGTCACTGCTGGAAAGGGTTCAAATATGCAAAAGATGCTGGAAAACTGAAGAACTTTTGGGACCTGGATGATTTTTCTGAAGAACAGAGCTCAGTTTAACTGCTCAGAACAAACAAGAGACTCATGAACAACCATCACAAAACAAAAAACAGTCATAGATCATCCAGGTAACCACACACAGTATTAAGAATCAAGGGTTCATAAACTTTTGAGTGGGTCATTTTTATAAATTCAGCTATTTTTTAGTCTTCTGGACCATATGTAAACATTTTTTATGTAAAATATCTTACTCAGGACAGTACTAAATAAAAAATAAGATCCATATTGTATGATCCCTCTTTTTTTGTTAAAATTATTCACATTTTTATATACACAGTAAATATATGTATGTATGTAATGTATATGTGTGTGTGTATATATACTTTTATTTTATTATTTATTTTAATCAGCATAGAATGATTTATGAAGGATCATGTGACACTGAAGACTGGAGTAATGATGCTGAAAATTGTGTGTAGTGTTTATATATATATATATAAGTAAAACAATAAAATCAACAGCTATGTATGTAATCAACAGTGAAAGGTGCAGTAAGTGATTTCTGAGAAAGGCTGTGGAACACTGTTGATATTTCAAATCAACCCAAACAACACACCCCTCCCTTCATTGCTCCGCCCACAAAATGCACTAACACACAATGCAAAAGTGAATGTCTTTTTATCATAGCTGAAGCTTGCAAAAAATAAAGCGAAAAATAACAAACGACAAGGAAGAACAAAAATGGACATACAGTAGATGACTATACAAGCAAGAGTTCGTTGTTAGCCGTCAGCAGCACACACTCAAAACCAATAGGCTTGTTCGACTTGATGCAGTGCATGCCAGTAAGAAATTATATCCGACTTGAGACAGCGCCGATGCCATGTGATGCCAGTGCAGTTTCTCAAGAGCAGCTGCACGAGCTTTGATGACGGCTGTTCCACAATTGGCCGGATTCACCGCATGACATTGATCACGTGTGTTTCGTGTTTATTGACACGCCTTCAGTTCCACTAATGCTCATAAATCTGTATTTTTATAAGTTAAAGCTCTTTTCATGTAGTCGTGATGTTATATTGTGTCATGTTTATCAAAATAAAACTGATAAAAATGTAGACCCCATGTCATTGGTATTTAAATAATATATGCTTATGTTGAACTTTATTCTTGTGAAAACAGACGCTGTTAGTATGCATAAAGTATTGAATGAAAATGTCTCTGAAACATCAGTGTATTAGTCAAATATTGCATGTATTTCACTTCAGCTGTGATAAAGTATGCAAACGCAGCGCTAGCGTCACTACGAGAAGCAGAAAGTGTCCGACTTCACGTGTCAGTTTTCAGCTCCTCCCCGCCTGCACGCGGCTACTCGCGCCGATCAGTTGCATCCAGCCTCAGCCGATGTCAAACACACATATAGTTACTCACATGAGTGGTCACGCCCCCTACTTCTGATTGGCTACAAGTTTGTTGTGGTCCTCGGTCTGATCCACTTTCAACAGCATTTCTCAGAAATTGCTTACTGCACCTTTAAGTTAAGTATGTTATACTATTTACATTTCGTTTCTAACTTTTCTTCTTTCTCTTGGTTTGTAGGAAGAGTTAACCAGTGCGTTGGCCACCATGCGTGTAGATTACGAGCAGGTGAAGATTAAAGATTTAGATGCCTCCAGTAACCCCTTACTGATCAAGAGACGCAAGAAGGCGGCGACAGGTGAGAAGAGTGGAGGAAGCGGATGCAGTAGCCAGTGAGGGACTGGAGATGGAGAATAGACAGATCAATGACATGAAAGTAAATGGAGGATCAGACAAAAGCAGTCAAGAACAAGAATGGAAGCAGAAGGAGATAGATGGGCTCTCCAAAGAAGAACAGAGGATGGATGGCTCAAGGGAAAAGGCAAGAAAAGGATTTCATTGATAACCATGAAAAATAGGGGAATGCACATGTACACAGAGGAAGTCCTAGTTTCTACCACCAGCAGTGAAGGACTGAAACAGCTGCTTTAAAATCCTTCATCTCTGTGTGTGTGTGTGTGTGTACTGTATGTGAGTGTTCATTAACTTTATATGTGTCTTTTTGTGTACTGATCTATTACTTGATACGCACCTCTCGCACTGTGTATGTTATATGTGTGTATTTGTATAAGATGTGTCTTGATGTGTCTCTATGTGTCTCAGTTCTATCATGCAGTTCACTCCAGAGACTTCATATGTTGTTGTTTTGGGCTTTTGCCCAGTTTATTGCAAATAAAAAATTTCAGAGGAATTGTATGTCCATACTGGAAATGTTTCATAATATTGCTTGTGTTGCAAGATGTGGTACTTTTTGGTGCAGTGAGTCACTTCCTGAACCCAAACTACCCCACGTCTGCATAAGTAACTAAAAACACGGACCTCAGATCAGGCCCAAAGAACATGTTTTCTGCAGTCTCCATTCCTTAGTGGACCAGTCACAGTGTTCTTAATGTTAGAGGAGTACATCCGAATACTTGATCTCTCCTCCCACCATCTCAAACATTTAACTGTTTAATATTTTGCTTGCCAGAATTTACATTAGCCAGACATATAATTACCTATTAAGCTCATTATTATAAAATATTGGGATTTCCCAAAGATACTTACGCTGTTTGTGTTTATTCTTACTATGAAACTGAGTAGATTCTGAGAAGGAATTTTTTCCCGTTCTAACTTTTAAAAAATGTTTTATTGACAGAAAATGCGTCACTTGAAAGCAGCCTGTACTAAATGACCTGCTTTCTTTGTGGTCAGGCACTGTGGTTTATAAATAGCATATATCACACAGCTTTTGGCGCAAAGCCAGCATTAGTCTGGCTGATAACGGGCCACTTTCTAGTGAACATATTTAGACGACCACTTAACATTGACCTTTCCCCTAGTTTCTGCCAGTGCTCCTCTGAGACAAATGTTCACCTGATCTTTGTGCCTCACGATCATGAACAGTTATTACAAACTATTCACCCTCATGTCGTTCCACACCTGTAAGACCTTTGTTCATCTTCAGAACACAAATTAAGATAGTTTTGATAAAATCCGATGGCTTAGTGAGGCCTTCATTGCCAGCAAGATAATTAACACTTTCAGAAGCCCAGAAAGCTACTAAAAACATTTAAAACAGTTCATGTGACTACAGTGGTTCAACCTTTATTTGATATGGAGCGACGAGAATACTTTTTGTGCACCAAAAAAAACAAAATAACGACTTTATTCAACAATATCTAGTGATGGGCGATTTCAAAACACTGCTTCATGAAGCTTCGAAGCTTTACGAACAGGAACAAAATCTGCGTTTTTGGCAGGGATCCCCTGGTAAAATTTGCATTCCAGGGGCTAAATATCACGTCATTTGAGGGCCAATTTAACCTGCGGACATGAAAAACAACCCGCGGCAACAGTGTAAAAGTAGCGCGATTCTGCGGAAAAACCACGGACGTGGCAACACTGTTTACGAATCTCTTGTTTCGAATCAGTGGTTCGGAGCGTGTATCAAACTGCCAAAGTCACATGATTTCAGGAAACGAGGCTTCGTTACATGATAAGTGTTTCGAAATTTCAATGGTTCACCACTGGGGGGCGTGACTTTGGCAATTTGATACACACTCCGAACCACTGATTCGAAACAAAAGATTTGTAAAGCTTCGAAGCTTCATGAAGCAGTGTTTTGAAATCGCCCATCACTAGATATTGTTGAATAAAGTCGTTATTTTGTTTTTTGGCGCACAGAAAGTATTCTCGTCGCTTCATAACATCAAGGTTAAACCACTGTACTCACATGAACTGTTTTAAATATGTCTTTAGTAGCTTTCTGGGCATTGAAAAATATATAAATTTGTGTTTTGAAGATTAACGAAGGACTTACGGGTGTGGAACGACATGAGGGTGAGTAATTAATGACAGAATTTTTATTTTTGGGTGAACTAACCCTTTAAGGATTGAAATAAAATATTAAACAAATTTTTATTGCCACAAAACTCATTTTAACAAATCTACATTTGTGTAAATAAAACATACCAATATAATCAAACTGTTATAGCCAATAAATCCATAATCCATAAAAACACCAATCACCAATGTTATATTCAGATCAATGTGTTTACATGAAAGGTAAGTTCTTTTAGTTTCTTGACAGTATCTCATTTTATGGAATTAACTGACATACAGAACAAAGCAGTGACTGGGTGTTTTGCTCAAGAGCTCATCTATGCCGTGAGAGCCAGGAATAGGGGTAAGACTTGCGAGGCAGGGTCACTAATCACTATGGCCTTTATAAAGAATGTTCCGGACAGACACGTAAAGGTCAGGATCTGTTGTCACAAGTTGTGTATTTATTTTCAGCCTTCCCTACGGTCTTGTTTTTCATATTGTATACGGTTTTTCCCTATCTGTGACACTAAATATTTTTTCAGACAGCCCTGATATGATGTTTCACTGACACTTTTTCTGATGGAAACATCACAAGCTTATATATTGACGTGTTTGAGCGTGTGTGTGTGTGCTTGCATGCACCAGATCACATTTACATCCTGTTCCTAGGGACCCTTCTTAATTTCATGCCCTCATCACAATTTCATGCCCTGCTTTGTTCCAGTCTGAACGTAGTCGTAACTAACTAGCGTCACACTTTTGCCTTTTTTACAGCTTACCATAAAGCACTGGATTTATCGGGCAACAAAAACATTGACTCATACCGAATGCAAGTCAAGTTCAAACCATTTCAACTTTGTTTATCTATTGATATTTTCCATATGAATAGATATTATCATCAAGCACAGACCTGTGTGACCTGTGTCCCAACTTGGCCTGCGTCCACAGCTCTGTCTGTTTTTACTGTGGCTTTACATGTCGCTACGTGACTGACATGTTCCAACTGTACAGGCTAAAAATGTTTTTGAATGCAGAATCACTGCAGCGTCCAGCAGGTCAAGATGTTCCTAATATAGCCGAGACATCTCCTGAGAGACAGCTTGAAATTAAAACACCTCTCCTGTATTAGCAGGCAAATGTAGGCCTTATTGAATTAGATTTTAATTGATTCTCCACATTTAAATGGTGTAATTACTTATAATCTGTCTATCCATCCATCCAAAAAGCACATATACCAGAACATCTTATATTGTACTTCTAGATATTCAAGTATATAGATAGATAGATAGATAGATAGATATATGATAGATAGAGACAGATAGATAGATAGATAGATAGATATATGATAGATAGATAGATATATGATAGATAGATAGATAGATAGATAGATAGATATATGATAGATAGAGACAGATAGATAGATAGATATATGATAGATAGATAGATAGATATATGATAGATAGAGACAGACAGATAGATAGATAGATAGATATATGATAGATAGATAGATATATGATAGATAGAGACAGATAGATAGAGACAGATAGATAGATATATGATAGATAGATAGATATATGATAGATAGATAGATAGATATATGATAGATAGATAGATAGATAGATATATGATAGATAGATAGACAGATAGATATATGATAGATAAATAGATATATGATAGATAGATAGACAGATAGATAGATATATGTTAGATAGATAAACCCCCCAAAATCATAGTATCAGAATATATATTATATTATATATTTTAATATAACATTATATAGGTCCCAAAAACCTATAGTCTTTTTTGATATAGTATTATATAATTTATTTATAGTAAACTATATTTACTATATTATATAGTTTAATTAAAAAACTAGATTGCTGTCATATAAGATTAAACCGTTTTTGGGCGTGTTCAAAAATACAATCCCTTTTATTTAAACATGCAAACAAAGAATCGAGTACAGTTATTTACACATTCCTGTGTAACATATAAAACATTGCATAACACTGCGCAACAGTATCAACACAAACTTTCCCCTGATTCTCTCTAATGAAGGGTGGGTGTGTCCGCTCGCCTCTGCTTCGCAGCGATTGGCTGCTCCACTTGTCAATCAGTGGGCGTGTGCGCTCGTGTTTTCACATACTTCTCCTTTATACCTCAAGGCTCCAGCATCAAAATAAAGCACTAACACACAAAACGCGGACAATGAGGGGTGCCAGCCGGTCCAAAAACACGCAGATTCTGGATAAAAAGGGTAAGGAACATGAGGTTATGGCTGTTTTCTGGCGGAAGCAGCTGGTATTGTGTACGCGAGGAGGAAGAAGTAAACAAGACTCTGTCACGTAGGCGCGTGTGTGTTAGACTTAAGAGTCCACGATCCGTTTTTTTGAGCAGTAATAATATATATGGCCTGTTATTAATATACTCACATAACCTATGGTTATACACTGCTGTAAACCATGCATGAGGTCTAAAAATAAACTGACGCTGTGTTCTGTGCAATGCATTGAATGAATGAAGATAAGCACATAGTGTTTAGGTCATGTGCTGCATGCATTGAGGTTTTATGTGCACCTAAGGTCGATTTCATTTAGGTTGTGAAGCGTTTTGTGTAATTTCTCAGTAGTGTTTGTGTTGGGCATGTCATTCATGCTGTGGAGTTGAGGTCAAATCATGGCCATGTTTGTTAGATGACTGACATGGAGGTAAACTGCAGCTTGTATGGTTGTAAAAATAGACTACTATGACCTAGAGAGATGACAAACATCAGCAGGATTTTAAATTAAGGTTATCAGCAAATGCTGCTGTTGTATTTCTTCCAGATTTGTTCAAATGACAGGAAATTGAGGAGGTGGGTGCAGTAATGCATAACAATTTGGGCTGGTAATTAAATGGTTGTAGGTTTGTATCCATGAAGTATCACTGAGTCTATTGTGATGGGAATGACAGTCAGATTCCAAACAAGTACACGTAAGAACTAAAGCCATTGGAAGCGCATAGTATCAGGGATTTCGAGCAGTTTTTGGGAGATATGGTTATGCTATGATTTGGGAGATTATGATTTGTTGTTTGCAGAATGACTTATTCCACACCCACTTTTGCTTGTTTAGCCACACCAGATCTAGTTTTCCCTGGAAATCTGAATGCTGATGAATGGGTCTGATTTACTAACTAAAAAATATGATTCATAGTTTGATAGTATACTCTATTGTATAATGAAATCTTGAATTGGGAGCGAATGTATGATTGTAGAGTGTTTGTGGTTTACTAGTTCCTTATTCAGAACAGCTCATAGTCTCAGTTGAAGGATCTGTTGCAAATCATTTCCATTTTGTGAGGAAATGTTTATGGTAGAAAAGGCTGTTACTAATATGCATATGTGTTGTTAAGTAGAATATTTTTTGCAAATTATGAAATTGTCCTCTAACTAAAGCTGATTCGTTGATGTGTTTGCAGAAATAACATTGTGTAGCCTCATTGTTTTTCTACCTTAGATGATCTGTTAACCTATTTCCGTGCCAAAACATTGTGCACTGATATAAATACATGCTATTTCTCACAAATCACTGTTATTATCAAGCTATGCTCACAGCTCAAGTCAAATCCCCTACCCACAATCCATAGGGTGCGTAGTCATGAAAATGTCTCTTTCTTGCCATCTAGTGGTTAATTTGTGTGTAGTATCGTGTCTTTGACTTTACGTCCACTTCCAAAATGTAAGAAAAAGAAGATTCTGAAATTTTTTTTAGCCTCAAAATATATATTATTGTAATTGGCTGCCATTTTGGAGTGTAGTGATTTGATGTTTTAAGTTTAAGCTGTGTCTATGATCTTTCACACTGCTAATTTTGAAGGTGAACTTTGACCTAATTTACATTCTTTTGTATTTAATGCAAGTGTGTTTATTACAAGCATCATCTTTATATCCTAATGTCACAGGGAAAACAGGTTTTACAAGCACATCTAGTAAAATCGGACTTTCCAAGTAACATTTTGCCAACACCCTGCAAAGGCCATTGAAAATGTCCATGATCAGAGTAAACCAGTATTGTTTGAAGGTTTTTTATAGTGCATTTAATTTAATTTATTAATTTAAATCTCAAACATGTATATTAATTTTGTAAATAAACACTAAAACATTCAAATAATAAAATAATAATAATAAAAATGTCCAGTACCACACGGTGGTGCTCGGGTTAGCCTGCTGTATTATATTCGATAGGCAGATTTCGAATGCCTACAAATTATCAACGTGATCAAAACTTGGCTGAAAAATCTGTTTTACAATCTACTACATGTCTTCTGATTGATAGCTTATAATTTTTCATCAAGTAAAATATCTTTAGTATAATCCTAAAGTAGTACACGTGTCTTTTTTTTGCTGTGAAGTCATTAAATATTTGTTTAAAGTAAATATTGGAATAGTATTTTTTTGTTGTTGTTGAAAAATCATGTTAAAATGTATCAAAAATGATACAACAGGCTTTTGAGGAATGTTAATGTTTATGTTCAACTCTAAATCATTGGATTGTATTATATATGTTTTGCCTTCCACAGTTAAAACCACAGAGCTTTATTCATAAAACTAAGCATTTAAATAATGGTATATTACAAACAAAGGGAAACACGCGGCAACAATGCCTTGGCCAGTAACCAACCACAAACGACTGATGACTAGTCCATCCAGGACAGCGCGGAGAAAAGTAACAGATACCACGCGATCACGGCAACAGCGGTCTGCAGAATGATCATGACACAGACGAACTTTAATAACAGTTGAGTTGAAAATAGTATATGAATATTAATATCTAGACTCGTATACAGACCAGGCCGGTAAACCACCTATTTTAGGAAACATTTAATCTGTCGTAAGCTTAATCACTGTGTAAATATACACCTGGCACTACGGTAAGGTTTCAGGTGCGCATCCTTTCGTGCCGTTACGGTAGGCCGTTCTCTACCAGTCTCATGACATTCTTCCCCGCTGTCTTTAGTGCGCACTAATGGTAATGGACGCTCGAGCGTTGAGACGACGAATATAATGAGTGTAATAGAGAACAACACGGAGCAATGCGGTAATAGTCTAACCCGAGAGCTCACACAGAACCCTTTAAAGAAAATATGGGTGCCATCCTCCAAAAACGGCCTTCCAGAAAGACACATTAGTCAAAGAAAGGGTAAGTATGGATGAAAGGATGTGAGCCGGACACTGATGCTGGAGTCGGATGAGGGTTAAAGGGGCTTTCTGATGCAATACTTCTATGGTGATACAATTTAACAATGTCTGAAACAAATCTACATGCTTTTTATTTGATTGCATGTTTTTTTATTTATTTTTATTAAACATTAAATAGATTACATGTATTTAAATGAATATATATGAGTAATTTAGGTATATATTTAGGTATATTTGTATATAACGTTTATTAATAACAGTATAAATTGTAACATAATACTCCATAGTTCACTAGTAAATGCATTTTCAAATAAACTATACATCTATATTAATTATAATAATAATACTAATAATAATTGTGAATAAAATACATTATTCACATTATTTCACATATGTTCAGCGAAATAATGAAGGATAAAAAACGTAAAATTATATATATATTTTTTTTATGGAAAACCTGAAATATGAAGGATAAATAAATAAGTATATATATATATATCCTTCATATTTCAGGTTTTCCATAACTGGGAACGCTGAACATATATGTAATGTCACTGTAATTATTTTATATATATTTTACGAAAGGGAAAGTCATGTAAATTAATAAAATCTTAAAAGTCATGGAAATTTCTATAATAAAGTTACATTTTTTCATCTCTAAATGATCAGTTATGCTCTGCTCTAAAATATTTCAACGGCTACATATTGCTCTTGTAAAACTGCTCTGTTTTGAGAGGTGAAGCTTTTGCTTCACCTCTCAAAAGCTTTACTAATATTGGCGTATTTAAAAAAAATAGTATATTATTTAAAATGTACAGACCAAGAACAACATCTAATTTTCAACCGTTTTAGATTGCAGGACTATGTTGACATCGATATGATATTACGCAATTTGATGTGGAGATACAGAAATGACTTATGCTCTACAATGACAACTCACAGATTTTATTAAAGCAATAAAAAGGTCACCTCAACTGCTCATAGATTACAACATTTCTGTTCTTTACACCATATGGTGTGATGATGGACAGTTCACCTGTAGTATATGTAAGTGTTTTATGAGCTACTGTTTTCTTTGTCTTCCAGTATGCATGACCAACTGCCCCACACTTATAGTAACCGTGGGTCTACCAGCCAGAGGAAAGACCTACATCTCCAAGAAACTGACACGCTACCTCAACTGGATTGATGTTCCGACAAAAGGTACAAAAGCACATGCAGCGTGATTCTCATACAGTATAAAATGGTGATTTATGACAGCTGTTGAGATGCTGGCCAATTAGTTGCTTTGATGATTCTTAAATTGGTTTGTCTTGTTTTTGTTTTTTTTTAACTTTCCCTAGAGTTTAATGTTGGGCAGTACAGACGTGAATGTGTGAAGATCTACAAATCCTTTGAGTTCTTCAGGCCAGATAATGAAGAGGGGCTTAAAATCAGGAAGTAAGACATGGATTTTATCAATGGTGACCATTCAAAAGATGAACTAAAACCACTGGTTTAAAAATGCCAAGAATATTTAGAAGCTCATGTGATTTCTTGTCTCTTTTAGGCAGTGTGCATTGGCAGCTCTCAATGATGTACGGCAGTTTCTCACAGAGGAAGGTGGCCAGGTGGCGGTAAGGAAAACATTTGAACACATTGAATAGAGAATTTCATATGGGTCTAAATACCAGGGCTGGGACAATACTATCGATGCATCGCGATTCGTGGATCGTTTCTGATATTTTCTAAATGCATCGCAAATTGATTCTGAGCTTAGTTTTTAACAACAGATGGCGCTCTAGACTGTTTTTTAACCGCATGCTCAAATGCTCACGAAGAAGAGCGCTCGTGCGTTCGGCTGAGTCTGAGAATGTATTTGCACCTCAGAATGCTTTTATGACGCGAGATTAATGTGAACAGCCCACTGCAAACACCATTGTAATTCGCTTCAACCTTTTCGAACTTTATGAATGATTATTTTATAGAAGGTTGAAGTGGTGTGTGTAAGGAATTGGAAGGAAGCAGAGTACGTCTGTTTCTAAGCACGCAGTGCCATCTGCTGTTGAAAACTAAGCTCAGAATCGATTCGAGAGAGAATCACGATACATACGGTATCAGAATCATTTAATGATTCGCGATGCATCGATGTATTGTGCCAGCCCTAATAAATACTGTGCTCAAGCACAAGTTTTGAAGGCTATGTCAACATTAATCCAGATACATTTGAAAACGCATCTTTTTTTGTAAGTTAAGCCCTTTATCCATACTAAAGACCAGTTCACATCAAGAACGATAACTATAACGATAACTATCATTCATCAGCTGGAAAAATCATTCTTAAAGTGATTCCAGTGGTATCGTTTCTTTGTGCCGTTATCGTTATAGTTGTGGTGTGCTATTCTTTTATATTTAGAATGAATTTTAGAACTTTATTTCTTTGTTTTTGTTTCATGCATTTACCCTTTGTGCTTTACAATCTTCAGGTTTTTGATGCCACAAACACAACAAGAGAAAGGAGAGAGACGATCATCAGATTTGCAGAGCAGAATGGCTTCAAGGTGCTGGCTAATGGATAATTAATCTACGATATTCATCTAATGTGTTTCTCACTTCAGCTGTTTTAAAACACTCTTTACACATCCCTCAGGTTTTCTTTGTAGAATCTGTGTGTGAAGACCCTGATGTTATTGCAGAGAACATTGTGGTAAGTCTCAGAAATGCACAATATATCTTTATGTCACCTTGTTTTGACTGTTTTTGGGCTAAATTTGTGGTGTTGGTTCTCAGCAAGTGAAGTTGGGCAGTCCAGACTACACACACTGTAACACAGAAGAAGCCGTCGCAGACTTTATGAAGAGGATAAAATGTTATGAAAACTCCTATCAGCCACTGGATGAGGAACTGGACAGGTGAATGCCGTTTTGGTGCTGTTGAAATGAATCCAATACATCTTGAATCAATTCATTTACCATTTAGTTTTTTTGGTGTGTTCAGGGACCTTTCGTTCATAAAGATCATCGATGTGGGAAGGCGGTACCTGGTGAACCGGGTACAGGACCACATACAGAGCCGAATAGTTTACTACCTCATGAACATCCACATCACACCCCGCTCCATCTACTTGTGCCGGCATGGAGAGAGTGATCTGAATGTCAAAGGTCGTATCGGAGGAGATTCAGGTCTTTCGGCAAGGGGAAAGCAGGTAAGCTGTAAATTTACATTGTCATCATTTTTAGCATTACTAACAAGCACAAAAATAGGTGGTCTTGAAATACCATGTGAAAGTGATGAAATCAGGACAGACATATATCATTCAAAAGTTTGGGCTCAGTGAGTTTATTTTAAAGAAATTAATACTTTGATTCAGCAAGGATACATTAAATTGATCAAGTGACAGTAAAGACATTTATAATGTTAGAAAAGATTTCTATGTATGATAAATGCTGTTCTTTTTATCTCTTCATTTATCAAAGAATAAGAGAAAAATGTATTAAGGTTTCCACAAAAATATTAAGCAGCCCAACTGTTTTCAACATTGATAATAATAAGAAACGTTTCTTGAGCAGCAAATCAGCATATTAGAATGATTTATAAAGGATCATGTGACACTGAAGACTGGAGTAATGATGCTGAAAATTCAGCTTTGCTTCACAGGAATAAATTAAATTTTTATTACATTTCTTTTAAAATAGAAAACTGCTATTTTAAATTGTAATAATATTTCACAATATTACTGTTTGAACAGACCTTTTGAACAGTTAAATAGATATATATTAATAAACATTAGACATTATAATAATTTAATATTCAAAAGCACTGGACCCAGAAATCAAGTGTGAATTTTAAATTCAAAACTTGTAGCAGTTCAAACGATTGATTTTTAGTTTTTATTTTTAGACAAAACTGACCTCAGCTGAACAGTGACACCATTTTCTTATTAGAGCTGCTTTACAGCTGAATTGAATCATTATTTTCCTTTTTATGCCTGTAAAGCTGATTTGAAACAATCTACATTGTATAACGCACTTTAGAAATAAAGTTGACTTTACTTGACTTGACAAAACAGTGTAGAATTTTAATATCAGCCATTTATCAGTTATTGGCCATAACATGCAAGTAATTATCAGTCCTGTTTAAAATGGGTTTTGGACAAGTTAAACTGGTGGAAAGACAAAGTCCTGCTTCTCTGTTTTAATTATTCAGATACTAAACAATGAATTCAGGTATCTGAAATCTTTTCAAAGAATGACTGTTTCTGTACCTCTGTGTTAGTTATCAAATAAAATCAGTTTTTTCACATTCCCTCAGTTTGCTGATGCTTTGGGCCAGTTTATCCAGTCGCAGAATATCCGTGATTTGAAGGTGTGGACGAGTCAGATGAAGAGGACCATACAGACGGCAGAAGCTGTGGGTGTACCATACGAACAGTGGAAAGCTCTAAATGAGATAGATGCTGTAAGTATCTTTCTTGTTTATAAATGTTAAACAATATTTGCCCTTATTTTCAGGATACTGTGTTCATTAACTGTTCAATCTGTGTGTGTGTTTAGGGTGTTTGCGAGGAGCTCATGTATGAGGAGATCCAGCAGAAGTTTCCTCTGGAGTTTGCATTACGGGACCAAGACAAATATCGTTATCGATATCCCAAAGGAGAGGTCAGTTTACTAGAAATCTGTTTTCTTGTAATCAGTGCATTTTGTAAATGTGCATTTCATTTGAACTTGAATCACAGGGGGTTAATGACCATATACATCATAGCAAGATAGCAGTTTTATCACTCAGTGTTTGTATTGCTCTTTTATGTCCCTTTGGCGACAAAGAGCTTTTCCTCACGCTTAAGCACATTAAACACTCATCAAATAAATGTTGCAGGTTGCTAGGCTCTCTGTTACTCGTGACTAAATACTCCCAAATGGAGTAAACAAGTCTGTTTTTTAGGCTGTATTGACGTTGTTCCTAAAGTGCCTAATAGACATTATTTCATGTGTTTTTGTGAGCTGTTATTTCTTTGACTGAGCACATCACACACAATTACCCCGAGCCCGCACATACACGCTTCCATTTGCTCCTCATCTGCCAGGTTGTGAGTGTGTTTGTTCTTCAGAGCAAAAAGTTCTCATTTAGATCAATATCTCTAACCTGTTTACTCAGAGAGCGTTAAAGCGCCACACTGTTCTCACTTTATTAGATAAAGACTGGGTGCAAGGTCCTCGTCACATGTGTTTTAAGTTTACGTGTGCATTTATTTCAGTGCTGTACACACGGACTGCACATCATTCAATATCTGTTGAGTTTGGAATATTTCAGTTGCATGTTAATTGCTGTTAGATATGAGAAATGTTTCTGTGAACGTATGATTTGAACTATAGGGAACTCTTTAACTGTGCATTACCAAAACATTCATGTTTATTAATAGGTCTCTCAAACTATTTAATATAATTAGTTTTTGTGGATTTAATGATTTAATCATCTCGCATCCATTGAAAAATGCATAGATTAATAGAGAGATTGATCTTAAGAATATTAAGTTAAATAAATAAATATATATATACAGTGGGTACGGAAAGTATTCAGACCCCCTTAAATTTTTCACTCTTTGTTATATTGCAGCCATTTGCTAAAATCATTTAAGTTCATTTTTTTTCCTCATTAATGTACACACAGCACCCCATATTGACAGAAAAACACAGAATTGTTGACATTTTTGCAGATTTATTAAAAAAGAAAAACTGAAATATCACATGGTCCTAAGTATTCAGACCCTTTGCTGTGACACTCATATATTTAACTCAGGTGCTGTCCATTTCTTCTGATCATCCTTGAGATGGTTCTACACCTTCATTTGAGTCCAGCTGTGTTTGATTATACTGATTGGACTTGATTAGGAAAGCCACACACCTGTCTATATAAGACCTTACAGCTCACAGTGCATGTCAGAGCAAATGAGAATCATGAGGTCAAAGGAACTGCCTGAAGAGCTCAGAGACAGAATTGTGGCAAGGCACAGATCTGGCCAAGGTTACAAAAAAATTTCTGCTGCACTTAAGGTTCCTAAGAGCACAGTGGCCTCCATAATCCTTAAATGGAAGACGTTTGGGACGACCAGAACCCTTCCTAGAGCTGGCCGTCCGGCCAAACTGAGCTATCGGGGGAGAAGAGCCTTGGTGAGAGAGGTAAAGAAGAACCCAAAGATCACTGTGGCTGAGCTCCAGAGATGCAGTCGGGAGATGGGAGAAAGTTGTAGAAAGTCAACCATCACTGCAGCCCTCCACCAGTCGGGGCTTTATGGCAGAGTGGCCCGACGGAAGCCTCTCCTCAGTGCAAGACACATGAAAGCCCGCATGGAGTTTGCTAAAAAACACCTGAAGGACTCCAAGATGGTGAGAAATAAGATTCTCTGGTCTGATGAGACCAAGATAGAACTTTTTGGCCTTAATTCTAAGCGGTATGTGTGGAGAAAACCAGGCACTGCTCATCACCTGTCCAATACAGTCCCAACAGTGAAGCATGGTGGTGGCAGCATCATGCTGTGGGGGTGTTTTTCAGCTGCAGGGACAGGACGACTGGTTGCAATCGAGGGAAAGATGAATGCGGCCAAGTACAGGGATATCCTGGACGAAAACCTTCTCCAGAGTGCTCAGGACCTCAGACTGGGCCGAAGGTTTACCTTCCAACAAGACAATGACCCTAAGCACACAGCTAAAATAACGAAGGAGTGGCTTCACAACAACTCCGTGACTGTTCTTGAATGGCCCAGCCAGAGCCCTGACTTAAACCCAATTGAGCATCTCTGGAGAGACCTAAAAATGGCTGTCCACCAACGTTTACCATCCAACCTGACAGAACTGGAGAGGATCTGCAAGGAGGAATGGCAGAGGATCCCCAAATCCAGGTGTGAAAAACTTGTTGCATCTTTCCCAAAAAGACTCATGGCTGTATTAGATCAAAAGGGTGCTTCTACTAAATACTGAGCAAAGGGTCTGAATACTTAGGACCATGTGATATTTCAGTTTTTCTTTTTTAATAAATCTGCAAAAATGTCAACAATTCTGTGTTTTTCTGTCAATATGGGGTGCTGTGTGTACATTAATGAGGAAAAAAAATGAACTTAAATGATTTTAGCAAATGGCTGCAATATAACAAAGAGTGAAAAATGTAAGGGGGTCTGAATACTTTCCGTACCCACTGTTTATAATAAATAAAAAGTATATATTATAATTCAATCATATTAATATAA
>RJVU01075544.1:5672750-5752558 GCA_003731715.1 Anabarilius grahami | reverse complement strand
CTGATGTCCTATGGCGAATCGCCGGCTTATATAGTCACCTGCCCCGCCCATTTCGGCGGGAAGATTCGCGCGCTCTTCGCCTATAGGCTGCGCGGCCGTGCCGCGCCGTCATTGGTTCAACGACTTGTCTATGAGTGAACCAATGACGGTGCAGTTGCACTGCGTTATTGAAAAAGGCTTCAGTAACGGGGAAAAAGGGAGACTTTTCCCCATACGCAGTACGAAGTGGAGTATCGAAAGGGAACTGTATTAACTGATGTCTCAATTTAAAAATGTGGAGAAAAAAAACACACCGCCCACTAATATGGAAGGATTTTCCATGTTTAAGGGTTGTTTTATCTGGGAGCGTGTGGGTGTGACAGACTCACAAGGACGTGGCGTTCTGCTGCGCCTCAGCCAGCCGCAGTCTTTTGGCGTGGTTTTTGCCCTGATAGTGCGCCTGGGCCACAGCAGGGGAGCTGAAGGAAGCGTCACACAGCTTGCAGTAGTCGTTTTCCGTGGCCAGTATGACTCTGCTAGCGCCCTTAGAGAGTGGCTGCAGACGGGACAATAACAGGAGAGCTTTTAGAAAGAGTAGAGCGATGAAAGGTGTGCGTCTACAGAGACGTCTCTGATTACTATCACACTGAGCTTAGTGAATAGATGCTTGCAGAGTGACACCGCATGATCAAACTGCACTTAAAGATATTCACAGATAAGGCTGGACGATAAAGCTTCCAAATATATATCTTGACCGTTTTCAGCTTTTTGATGATATACTGTATATATCTGAAATGTTGAAAAGTTTGGGATCTGTAAGTTTTTTTTAAAGAAATGAATTAATCATTTTATTCAGCAAGGACACATTAAATTGATCAAAAGTGACAATAAAGACATTTCTAATGTCACAAAAGGTTTCCTATTCTATTCCTCAAGAATCCAAGTATCACGGTTTCCACAAAAATATTAAGCAGCACAACTGTTTTCAACATTGATAATAATAAGAAATGTTTTTTTGAGCACCAAATCAGCATATTAGAATGATTTCTGAAGGATCACGTGACTGATTGATGCTGAAAATTCAGCTTTGCCATTACAGAAATTAATTACATTTTAAAATATATTAAAATAGAAAACAGTTATTTTAAATTGTAATAATATTTCACAGTATTACTGTATTTACTGTATTTTTGATCAAATAAATGCAGCCTTGGTGAGATAAAGAGACTTATTTTAAAACTCCAAAAGTGGGCGGTACCTCAAAGAAGGGGCGGAGTCTCTACACGCAAACACTTTCGCTTCGCCAAATGTTGTTGAACTACATTTCAAAAGAAAAGTTTGTCAATTAAACACCATTTCTCATTGAAAGATGAATTGATCTTACATACAATTTAGGCATATGTTAAAGTTATAAAACATGCAATTTAAATACATATGCCTATATAAATAAATATATATATTTATAGTGAGATATAGCCATTAGCCGATCGAACTTTCATCTTTGGGGGTGGGGGGCGATAGCTCCATGAGAAGGGGGTCCCAGAGCTCGTGGCCGGTGGTGTTCGGATGGGGCTGAGGGGGAACTCTCATCCTCCTGAGTTTAAAGCTCCGGGTCTCCCTCCCTCATTGAGATTTAAGTGGGAATCCCCCACAAGCCTTGACATGACAAATTAAATCTTTAGAATCGGCTGTGGGCGGAGTTTGTGCTGAATCACGCATGCGTGTCATGTGTCTGTTTGTCAACGGGAGGAAGCCATGCCCCGTTTTGGAGTTCCCACCCCCATTTGGAAATTTCCAGGCTGCAGCTATACCCTTCTCCCAAATTTAGCCCAGCCCAGTCGGGCATTCCAAAAGTTAGCTAATTGCACATAAATCACACATTTAAATGCTCTCGCAAGACAAGGAAGCATCGCAAAACTAGTCAATTGATGTGCATTCACAATGTAGGTTTGTTTTACATCGCTACCAAAATCATTGCAAATAAATTGTAAAAGAAAATGTATATATGTCGTCCAGCCTTTTTCCCAGACAGCCTGAACAAAACACTTGTTCGGACAAAATGCACCAGCTAAGAGTCATAAGCACCTGGTTGGCAGTCACATTTGCAGAATCTGTGGGTGGAGTGGCTGAGGGTTGCTGGGAAACAGGCTCTACTACCTCTGGTATTCTAATGGGAGGTGGCTGCTGGCTACCAGCATAAAAATTACGCAGCTTCTTACTGTGGTTTTTCCCCTGTAGACAAAACAAAGGATTGATTATGTGCTTTATCAAAGCTAAGACTAAAACTGGTCATTAGGATCGTAAGAAAAACATCTCACTGAAAGAAACCAAAACTGAAAGTAAAAACTCCTTATTTGTGAACATACAGTAAAACAATCAAGGCTAACCATTATTTTGGTGTCATCAGACATTGTGCAATCCAAAACCACTTTGTTAATATAAACACAGTGTGTGAATTAATTTATAATTCTCTTATCTCCATATACGTATTTTCATTCCTCGTGGACCATAACATGAGTTTTAGATTACCTGATAATGTGCCTGAGCCTGTTGGGCAGAGTTGAGAGTGACGTTACAAAGCTTACAGTACAAAGGCTTGCAAAGCTCTTCCAGAGTTGCTTCCTGGTCAGCGCCCATTGCCTGACCATCTTCCTCAGGGGGCTTTGGACTGAGGACGGGAGGTGCTGGGATGGGTGGGTTGGGCGGCATCTGGAGGTGAGGGGGCGGCTTTACGGCTAGAGGAGTGCAGTGCGGGAATTGCAAGGGGTCCGGAGACATCATCACGGGTGGAGGTCTGAGGTTCTGAGTCGGGGTCATGGCCTGGAAGGGCTGAGGTGGCTGCTGACACATCAAACTAAGAGGCGGCTTCAGAACCGGGTCTGGACCTGGTCAGAATGAGAATATACACTCTTAAAGGATTAGTTCACTTCAGAATTAAAATTCACCCCCAATCACATCCTTTTTTTTTTGTAAAGGCCATTTGACTTAGTCTTTGCACGTTTGCTACGTCACGCATGACCTCTCCAACGTGATTACGTAATGCGTGGCGCACCTGTTGGTACACGTTGAAGTAGAACCCTTTGGTTCTACTTCTACCCTTTTGGTTCTATATGGAGAAAAATCCTGGAATGTTTTCCTCAAAAACCTTAATTTTTTTTCGACCGAAGAAAGAAAGACATAAACATCTTGGATGACAGGGGGTAAGTAAATTATCAGGAATTTGAATTCTAAAGTGAACTAATCTTTTAAAAATCGAGGTTCCAATAAAAGACCCATAGAACAACCATTTTGGGTACCCCAAAGAACCTGTCAGTGAACATTTCTTAAAAGAACCATGTTTTTCATAATGTGTGGTCACAAATGACTGAGGTGCCCTTGAGCAAGGCACCTAACCCCCAATCGCTCATCGCAATCAGTGTGCAGTGTGCAGTGTTCACTACTCACTACTCCTAATTCTGAGTATTGACCTTTACATGTCACTTTCACTTTCATTAGTGGAATTTAAGTAGCATAGACATGTATGAAGCACTGTTCACACACGCACTGAAGCCAATTACAGTTTTCAGTTGGTCAGCACAGTGAATTTGCGTGACCAACTTGAATTGAATACGAGTGAAATCTGCATGGGGAACTTCCAGAACATCCTTAACCACTGCCCTCCAACTGTCAGTCTGCTGTGAGCTAGAGATGGTAAAGAAGTGTGCTAAGGTTAAGCCCCACCCTCTATTTTTTCTCATTAAATATTCAATTTCACTTTAAAATACGTCACGATAATCAAGTAAAGCCAGTCACAACTTCATTATAAAGTTCACGTGGACTTTAATAATCTAAAGAACCTTTTCAAGAACCTTTTGTGCAATGGAAAGTTTCCATGGATGTTAAAGGTTTATTTCTTAGAGATCTTCCTAGTATCTCAACTTGTTATCGTAGACAGTAGATTAAATGTAGAGAAAACAAAAGGTTTTTGTCTCCTGCTTCTAAGGTGTTTCTTCTAAGAAAAGACTCCAGTACTCTTATGTGTCTCCTCTAGTGTTTCAAAAGAGATCTTAATGTTTCAAAAGTCAGATATTCCAATATGAACTCAAACATTTGTCCATCAGATCCTCCAAATTATCAGTCCACATTAATTCTATACCTCTATATTCTTATATATTTATCCTTAACCGCAGTCACACTCAAAACAAGCAGCTGGTGAATTTGCATGACTAACTTGAACATGAGGGAAATCTACATTGGGAACTTTTTCACCCTCATGCAAAACTTTATATTGCGCAGATTCCAATTGGAATGACTGGATTTCACCCACGATATTTCACCGAGCAGGAACTACATGATACTACATCTTTAGGAGAAACATCTGATGAAACATAACACAACAAGACTCCTGTATATACATTTTAGTGCCATTCTAATAATAGACTGCATGTATATAAGTGCCATATCTTGTGTATCACACTTCCTGTAGCAAGAGTGAATCTTTGCAGTATGGCCTCCTGTAGATGTGATTAGGACTGACTCCTGCCTCCTGAACTCAGCAAGTGTTTGCGCTTCAGAAGATCTGAGGCCGGGCGAGTGGGGGGATGGACAGTCAGCTGTTTTGTGGTTGTGTGATATTTCCAGTGTAACAGTTCCGACGGGATCATGACAACAATGATTCAGCCGACCAAAATAGACATAAGAATGCACCAAATGGTTCTGTTTCCGGTCGCTTAGATGGTTAGAAAGGCACTTCTTGGAACTCTTAAATACCACAATGTTTATATCCTTAAATGGAACTGTTAAAATTTTTATTTTTAATGTGTATTTTAAATTTTCAATAAAAAAAATTCCAAAAAAGTTTCTCAAATGCTCCCCCTGTCCCCAATTCTTTGATCAAACAGCTAGTCCTGTCCCCAAACTATCACAATTAGTTGAGTCAAAATCAAATTGCTAAAATTAACAAACTGTTATTTTTTCCCCAAGTGTACTATTGTGCTATAAAGTACTTGAGATAACATTTAAATCAAAATTGACAATTCTTAATTTTTTTTTGGAATATTGCAGCATTTATTAACCTGTCACTCACATGAGATCGCCGCAATTAACGACAACGATCTAATCAGTTCCCAATGGACAAAATGAAATCACGTCCTATATTTGTTCTCATTTGAGAAGCCATTTACTTTAATTAGGGATGAAAATACGACCATAATTTCCATTGCATGCCGACTTTAACTGTGATTGGTTGCTTTTCATGTTAGTCATGCAGATTTTCCAGTCAAAGACTCAGTTCCTGGCAAGAATAAGTTGCAAAGCTTGCAACTTGCTACACCGATAGTCAAAAGTCTGGTTATGAAAGAATAACCCATGCACAGCTTTTGCACACTTCCCCTTTAAACAGTTGACGGTAGCCATTGACTTACATAGTAGGAAAAAAATAGAAGAATAGAAGAAATAGAATATAGAAGTCAATGGCTACCGTCAACTGTTTGATCACCACCATTCTTTAAAATATCTTCTGTGTTCAACAGAGGAAAGAAACTCATACAGGTTTAGAACAACATAAGGGTGAGTAAATGATGGCAAAATTTTCATTTTTGGGTGAACTATCCCTTTAAATTCTATGACCATTTGCAATGTTACAAAAATTAACAATGCCCCACCAATTCACATTCTTCTCCTTTTAACCTGAAAACAAACCTGATATCTCTTGGTCATCAGAGAATACAAGCCCAGAAATAGGTCTAAGTAGAATACAGTCCCAACTCAAGGTCGGGGACACATACCTGCTCTCTCCATCCAGATTAAATCCACTGTTTATTCAGCGGCAATGCAAAGTTTAGTTGGAGCATAGTGACAAACATCTGCTCTTTCATCAGGACTGGGATCAAATATTTTTAGATTTAGAGAGGATTGTTCCCGTTGAGCATCTATAATGCAAGGAATGCAGGGCAGATGAGAAGGTAAAGCAGTACTATCACTTGATGCTGCAGGTTGTTTTACACCACTCACTGCTGCAAAACACTTCTAAGCTGTTCGTGCATTGTACAGTTGTTCTCTGACAGCATCAATTATTGAGAGCAGAATAAATGCATTACATGCATGGTTGCTCTCTGTGCTTAAGGGACATTTTTTCAGTGCTTATTAAGATCATCAAACATTTAATTCTTCTGTTTTGGCGTATGGATTTGATCAGAACTGTATGGCGTCTCACCATAAGAACCTTCAAACATGATTTGCACAGAACAGAGTCCAATCACATGCAGTAAATAAAAACTGAGCATTTTTATGTCTAGTCAATTAGAAATGACTGACAAGGAGTCTTCGTAAATAAAATCCACAGTAGTAACCTTGAGTTTTGTGAAGACATGGACTGCAGATTGTGATGTTATGGACTCTCAAATGTTTAGAGCTGAACAGTGATAAGCCAAAAATCATAATTGAGCTTGCATGTCATTGGATTCATATGTGTGTATCTCAAATGTGACAATAAACCTGCACCCATTCTGCACAAGTTCCTACAGTATAATAATTAGTCCACTCTGTGCGTAAAAGAATATATCGAAAAAGCTTGCATACATGATTTTTTTTTGTGACTTATCTAATGCAAACACAACATCCATGCAGAGCTTAAGCAACATATCCTCATATAATGGAAACAATTGAATACAAAATTTGTACCTGAAGAATTTCAGTGAGATGTTAAATATGTTAGTCATGTACATAGTGTTCCATTAACATTTGATATGCCATGAACCCTTAGCAATGCAGATAAGGATGTCCATTCTCATTCTGTCAGTGGTTAGGCTGACATCAAAACCTTTCTTCTAATAAACCTTACCATTATTTAAAAAAAATAATGAGCAGTTCCTAATAAACTCCTATTTTAAACCATTGCAGTGCAAAGCTAATATGATGCAGAGCATCACTTATAACGCAATGCATTGAAAACCATTTTGAAAACATTGTCTTTTCCTACCTGTCATCCGAGGGAAATAATGACTGCAATCTCCATAGTTTACAGGCTGAGAGCTGTAGATATTGCAATAGTCAGCACTTGAATAAAAAGCATCTCTGTTCTTTACATTCATCGCCATCTTCCCTGCATCCTTCCAAGCTCTCTCTGCTGCTCAACTTCTTCCAGCTAGACGTGCGCCACATGCTTCAAACGTCCAACAGAGGGGTGTTTTCAATCACACACGGTTTCAAAAACCCTAGAAATACGTAAAAATGTTATATACACGAGATAGAGGGATATTTACACTTTAACTAGTAGATATATTGGAAGTTTGAATTCATACACATAATTCTAATTGGCGCACATATTGTGCAATTTATGTTAACCTCTCTCTCACCTGACTTGGTACAGTCCATTTCCTATCGATGCGAGAATCTGATTGACGATTCAGCAAGAGCAGAGGATGCGCGAGCCTGTGCTGTGACCTGACAAACGGGTGTGTGAAGTACTCGAGGTACTGCACTTCATTACTATTATCTATTATTTAGGTGTATTTTGTACTTTACGCGCGTAGTACTGAAACCGAATACTTGTATTTTACTTAATTGCATTTATAAGGCATTTTTTGCTCCTTAATATTTGATTTAGACGTCGAAACTACATAATTATAGCCTATTCAAAGCTGAAGATGCAGCAAATCGCGTAAAACTATTATAAATTTAACAATTTGCAGTAGGCTAATCAAAAAAAGAATGGGGGACAATGAGTAAATTTAAATTAAATTTTAAAATACTTCTCACAATTAATTGTGGAAACGTCTATACTTTCGTTCAAGTATGTTTTAGGAATTCAATTTAAGTCAATAATTATAATAAATACTGAGTATATTCCCCCCATAATGTTTACACCTAAATTAATAAAATCAATAAACAAACTACCTATTATTACAGACCTATGCAAATATATTCAGCGCTATATAGAGAAAAACTGTAGCGAGAAAGAAGAAGAGAATTTATTAAGTTGCTTTAGAATTTAATATTATAAACTAACATTACCATTCAACATTCATGATTTCTGCAAATGTAATTCCTGTGTGCCTCTGTATAAAAACACATTTTCATGGTATATCTGCAGTTTTAAATGCATAGTGAATATTGCATAAGAAATAATATGACAAGATTCACAATTCACACTTTATTTCGCTTGTTTTGGATGTGTTTGTTGAACATATGGCTGTCCCATACTGTAGTGGGATCATCGATTAAAAAAAGAGTTCACTGGGTTTGTCATCCTCGCTCTCTCTCTGTCCCTCTCCCTCCTAGCAGTCACCCTCCCTCTTACCTATCCGGACACTTTGGTGCTTATTTATTCACAGGATCCTCCCTTATTCCACCGTGACAGCTTTTCAGACGAATTTCATCCAATCCATCGGATATTGGACAGCATGTATTTCGTCTTTCTATGTCGGTGATGAATGATTCGTGTGAAAACATTGCTCGCGATCCGCCGCCGCCGCTGCTGTGATGATGGAGAGGCGGTGCGTGTCAGAGCAAGGCGGATAGAGGCCCAGCAAAGCCCCGCGCTGGATTTATAGCCCTGAACGAGAGACTGAAACCAACACCGGATTACCTCACAACAACTCTCCGGTACATACCCATATTAGCTATACTCACAAATGTGAGATGTGTGTTTATTCCTTTATTGCTCAATTAACGACGGTAGTGGTCTTTTAAAATTTGATGTGTTGTTTTAGACTGGTGACTGTTAAAGCGTCGTTGGCGGGATATTACTGCATATTTTATCTGAAAGTTATCGGGTTAGCTGTAGCGAAATAGCCTAGCGGCTAGGTGGCTAAAGGAATCAATATCTTGATTTTAAGACAAAGCTAATCCGTCTTTAATAACATATTTAGACGCCAACTAAGAATTATTTTAATTTTGGAGTATTTCAACAC
Source organism: Anabarilius grahami (assembly GCA_003731715.1). Lineage (NCBI taxonomy): Eukaryota > Metazoa > Chordata > Actinopteri > Cypriniformes > Xenocyprididae > Anabarilius > Anabarilius grahami. The sequence goes on along the minus strand of RJVU01075544.1, from coordinate 5,743,688 downwards.
TCTAATAAGAATATATGTCAGTTTCAGCTTAATTAGTATGTTTTGTATGGGATTGCTGCTTGGCTATCTGGCTAATTATGTCATAGAAATGAGCCTCAAAATATACTTTTACTTTCATATTATGTCTTTTTTGTTTTTAAGGTACTTAAATGCGTGTTCATTATAAAATTCAGCATGTTTATTTATGATACATTTGTTTGGTGGTGTAGTATTATGCCGGTTTAAAGTCAAATTAGTGCATGTTTCTGCTCTGTCATGATTCAGGTTTGTTTGTTTTAACCAGTCTGTGGTTAAATCTGATAAACATTAAGTTATTGTCTATAAACAGTTCGTTTTAGCAAGTGTCATTGTGGATCAGTCTATTCATATGCATGAATGATAACCCGCTTAATCTTATTATCTTCCCATCTCTGTCACTCTAAACACTGCTGTGGAAGTTTGTTGTGGTTTGTACTGTTGGCATTGGCTTAGTTGTTTTGGGTAAACTGAGTGAGTGAGATGTTCCACTTTCAGCTAGACACTGAATGTCTGTTCTCCTTGCTGTTGTTACAGTATAATTCAGTGGACCTGAAGTTATAAAGCAAGCAGATCAGATGAAGAGCTGAACTATGACGGACATTTACATTTACAAGTGGCCCTAACATCAGACTGAGGTAAGCACAAATATCACAACTTATGTAAATATTGATTCATCTCATGCGTTTTGTTTACTGAGAAGAGATGACTAGCAATAAAAAGTGTGAAAGGGTGGAGTGGTTAAAACTTACCACAATTTGCAAAGCACTGTGATAAACATTTGCATGGTGTTTTACATGAATGAACCTGAAGAGGATAGTCAGGACAAATGATCTGGCGTGGCCTAGTTTTAAAATCCAATAATTTAAGATAACATATCACATGTGTCTTAATATGGTGAAAGATCCTGTTTGTCAGATTAGTGAATCGCTTTCAGCAGCCTTACACCCAGGAGATGTATATGGCTTTCTTTTTGTTGGCTCATGTTAGCAGGGAAAACAAGTCATCCACTTTAGTATGAAGTGCCAAATGTTTTTGGCTCTATGTTGAGTGGAAATATCTCTCCTGTCTCACAGAGTGATACATTCCCGTCATTGCTCAGTGACTCAGATGTTGGGTTGTGCTGAACTTCTGTAAGCATGTTTTTTTATTAAGACTGATGTCAGTGATGCATTAAATGACTCCATCTGATCTCACGGATTAGTTCTTATTAGTGTGTTTGTTAAGGGGGTGTGTGTCTTTTAGATACACCTCAGAAGTTTGGGATTTAATGTTTTGAAAAGTATCATTCTCACGAAGGCTGCATTTATTTGATAAAAGTAATATTGAGAAATTATTACACTTTAACATAACTATTTTAATATATTTTATTTTAACATTTATAATTATTTATAACTGTATTTTATAACATTTAAATTTATTTTAACTATTTTAATATACTTTATAATTCCATTTGTTCCTGTGATTCAAAGCTTAATTTTCGGCATCATTACTCCAGTCCTCAGAGTCACATGATGCTTCAGAAATCATTCTAATGTCATGGTTTCATGACATTAGAATGTCATGTCGCTCCAAACCCGTAAGTCCTTCGTTCATCTTCAGAACACAAATGAAGATGTTTTTGATGAAATCCGAGGTTTTTTATCTCCCATAAAAAGCAACGAACAAACATTGTTAAAATAGTCAACGTGGCTACAGTGGTTCAACCTTAATGTTATGAAACGACGAGAATACTTTTGGTGAAGAGAATACTTTATTTAACAATTTTTCCTCTTCCCTGTCAGCCTGCTATGTAGTTGACGTAGTGAATGCGGTGCAATGCTACTGTGTTTACGTCCAAACGCCGGCTCAGATCAATGTTTTATTTCATTATATGTGTAATTTTAGATAGTAAAATTTCACAATTATCTATACTTAAGCAAAAACTAATATTAGGTTAACTAATATAAGTAAAAAAGGTCCTCAAAACAGTTACAGAAGACAAGCTAAGAGTCAGCAATACAATAAGAACAAAGAAACGAATTTCAAACAAAATAAATACAACAGAACAAAAATCCAAATAATAGCAACATAAATTTAATAAAGTAGTCAAACGTAAAATAACACTGCTGTGTACATTAAATATAGACTAATCCTTATTACAGCTACAAAAGTTATTCATTCAAGAGCAGTGAGTGATTTTATCTTTGTCTTTTGTTGTTTGATTAAAATTAATGACAGGTTATTATGCCTCTGTCACTTTAAGAGCTGCACAATTAAGACATAATTGACTGTGTTTACGAGGATACTCGCCAAAACAACATTTCGGCATTTTTGTGTGTAGGCTCTTTGTCCGTTTAGGCACGTATCCAAAGCCTACAGTATACTTTGCTTATGCGCTTTCCGCCCCATCTCAGAGTACTCGCACAGAAAACAACCTAGAGAACAGTATCTCTTTCGCAGCTTAATGCGCTTTTAATAATACTGTTTACTATCAAGCACGTCTTGCAGTTTAGCAACAGTAGACTGCGTTTTACAACACTCACTTATTCCACTGATTTGGATGTTAAATTTGGCTTAGGAAGGAACCAGAACACACGCTGGGAAGGAAAGGGTGGTGCGCTTGACGGAATGCGGCAGCGACACAATAACCGTTTTATGTTGATTATCTTGTTTTCATAATTGTTGGAAGCAAAAATTGAAAACAAAAAATCAATTACGATTAATCGCACAGCCTTACAGTATATGATGCTTTAATGCAGACCAGGTTAATGAGAAGCATCACTGTTGTTACGTCCAGGTTTATTATGCTTGTTTGCTGTCTCCGTTCCTGTTTGTTACTGACGTAGAGTCTTAAGACCTAATTTGCTTGTTCTGGGACATTGTGACTTGTTTATCTAGGTGTAGTTTACAATACTGAACGTTTTGTCTTATCCAATGATCTTATTGTTATTGAAAACAGAGCATGATGTCAAACATGTTGCCAAAACCCTCTTTATTTATCATGTTCCCTTTCAGGAGAAAAAGAGGTTGGTGATTTTTTTATTTATTTTTTTTCCCCTGTTGAAGATTGTGAGGACTACAAATCATGCCTCCAAGACCCTCCTCGGGAGAACTATGGGGCATCCATTTGATGCCCCCCAGGATTCTGGTGGACTGTTTACTGCCCAATGGCATGATCCTGACACTAGAGTGCCTCCGGGAGGCTACCCTCATCACAATCAAACATGAACTGTTTAAGGAGGCAAGAAAGTATCCCCTCCATCATCTGCTGCAGGAGGAGACCTCCTATATTTTCGTCAGCGTTACGCAAGAGGCGGAGCGTGAGGAGTTCTACGATGAGACGAGAAGACTTTGCGACCTTCGGCTATTCCAGCCCTTCCTAAAGGTCATTGAACCTGTAGGAAACAGAGAGGAAAAAATCCTCAACAGAGAAATCGGTAAGACGTCCGTCACACGTGAGCTGATTTTTCTTTTATTTACTATATGCATATTTGCATGACTTCAAACAACTTCAAGAATAGAATTTCAGTAACAACCAAAAATGAATGTCTTAAGTACACAGAATATCCTGAAAAACATACAGTACCATAATCCAAAGGTTTGTCACTAAGATATTTATTTATTTTTTAATTACTATTATTCAGCAAGGACACATTAAATTGAACAAAATGGACAGTAAAGGCATTTATAATGTTAAAAAAGATTTCTTTTATCAAATAAACTTTAATTTTTTATTTATCAAAGAATCCTGCAAAAAAGTATCACGGTTTACACACACACACACACAAAAAAAAAAGCAGCACAACTGTTTTTAACATTGATAATAATAAATGTTTCTTGAACATTAAATCCACATATTAGAATGATTTCAGAAGGATCATGCGACACTGAAGACTTTGCCATTAAAAATATTAAAATTGAACACTTTATAATTTTACAGTATTTTAAATACATACTTATTGAGCATAAGAGACTTCTTTCAAAAACTTTAATAAATCTTTCTGATCCTAATAAACTTTTGAACAGTAGTGCATTTGATTCAGAAGTTTTATTTCTTTTCTCTCCTGACCTTGTTCTAAGATGTTTTTTATTTTATTTTATGTGTTTCAGGTTTTGCCATCGGCATGCCAGTGTGTGAGTTTGATCTAGTGAAGGATCCGGAGGTGCAGGACTTCAGGAGAAATATACTTAATGTCTGCAAAGACTCAGTAGAGCTGCGGGATGCCAGTGGGTCACACAGTCGAGCACTATACGTTTATCCTCCTAATGTGGAGTCTTCACCAGAGCTTCCAAAGCATATATATGGCAAATTAGACAAAGGTAGGCTTGTTCTTTTACAGGAATATTCTGTGTTATTTTCATGTTTATGGACTTTCTTCAGGAGATAAAGTCTTTCTTCATTTATTCACTTTATTTATAAAGCACTTTACAACTGCACCTGCAGACATAACTGCTGTTCAATCAAGAGACACTTCATAAAAACAACACACAACACACATCCTACTAAAACAACAGATACTAGCCCACCCTCTCAAAGGCTAAAGACAAGAAGTAGTTTTTAACATCAGCTTTAAAAGCATTTAAAGATGTGACCTCTCTAAGTTCCTGAGGAAGAATTTTTTGAGCTATGTTGTTCTATAATAGTCCTTTCGAAATTAGACTACTTTTCTAAGAACTTCTGCTTATGAGTTATTAGTGTAATTTCTGTGGGCAGAGTTTGCAGAACTGAAGAACACTATTTTTTGGTTCTATGTCCCAATCCCTTCGCAGATATGAACTGAGTTTAGGTTTTTAGGTGGTCCTGACATGAGTTGACAGATGAATAATTATATAGAATTTGAAACATGCAATATTCACTATTTTCTTAGTGCCAATAATGTTGTACGTAAGTCATGACTTATGTGAGCGTCAAAAGGTAAGAGACATTTTAATTTAACACCTAATTTAAATTTGAGTTATTTTGAACTGTTTAATGGTTAAAAACCATTAAATATTATTTTCAATAATTTTAGAGAAAATGTTGGGGGTAAAAAATTCTAATAGTTACTTAAAATGACTGAAAATGATTTTTATATTTTGTTTCAATTATGATTTGTTTATTTCATATAAATAATTTATTGTAGTTAAATCGTCCAGCTCTTTGACCACACTAGTCTCATGCAAGCACATTATTTAACATGTAATTTCTAAACAATGTGATATTTGCATGTTTTAAACATTTATTAATGGTGTGGCCCAGCTGCCTGCTACGCTTTCATTGTGTTTTGCTAATACACACTGACGTTCCAGTCAACATTATTGGCTGTGGTAATCGACAGCATACCACAGATGCGCCACATTAATCAGAGGCTGAAAAACAGCATGGAATGTTTCTTTATGTCTTATAGCCTGAAGCCGGTAGTAATCTTCATAGTGTTAAGTAATTCCTGGAAGTTTTGTATTTGGAGCAATGCTGTTTTCTTTCTTATGTGAATGGGCCTGTGTTTTAATAGTAGTAGTCATGAAGCATATGATGCTTGTTTTTATGCTTTTGCTCTCTGTTTCCTTATAGCCTGGAGGAATAAATGCACAACAACTCTATTACATTCATTCCCTGACAGCTTCATTCGGATACATCCAGTCTTTTTGTTTAAAACAGTTGCCATGTGGGATTAATTGTTTGTTCTCACATGCTTGATGCCTGAAGGAATCAATTCAATAGTGCTGTTTCTGTTAACACTCTGATCTTTTTCTTTGTGTGCTAGGTCAAATCATTGTAGTTATCTGGGTGATTGTCTCTCCCAACAATGACAAGCAAAAGTACACGCTTAAGATCAATCACGACTGCGTACCTGAGCAGGTGATCGCCGAAGCCATCAGGAAGAAAACCAGGAGTATGCTGCTGTCAGCCGAGCAGCTAAAGATGTGCGTGCAGGAATATCAGGGCAAATACATCCTGAAAGTCTGCGGCTGTGACGAGTATCTTTTGGAAAAGTACCCCATCAGTCAGTACAAGGTATCTAAGCCCATTAGGTATCACACAAACAATTCACAATTCATATGTTCTTGAATAACCGGTTATCTTTTATTCTGTGTATGAATGCAGTCCTTATGTAATGTTTTTAGTTCACATGCTGCTTTGTTTTTTTCTGTACTAGATTTATGCTTTTATACTGGGCATTGATCTGAAATTTCTAGTCAGATTTTTCAAGTTTATGACATTGATCATGTGTTCCAAGCTTTCATTATCCCGAAACCAGCCAGTACACAAAGCAAATGAGTAGTCTCCGTATCCTGCTGCATTTTAAGTTTTATATCATCCCACAAAAAGTCCTGCCAGAATTAGTGTTTAGGACACTAAAAATAGCTCTGCACATTTTGGATGACTTAACGGCTCATGAGATGTGCTGATTATGTGGCTTTATGTATGAAATCTCTCTATTTCTCTCTTTCTCTCAGTATGTACGGAGTTGCATTATGCTGGGTCGGTTGCCAAACCTCATGCTTATGTCCAAGGACAGTCTTTACTCTCAGCTGCCTATGGACAACTTCACCATGCCCTCCTACGCCCGTCGCATTTCCACTGCCACACCTTACATGAACGGAGAGGCCTCCACTAAATCCCTCTGGACCATTAACAGCACTCTAAGGATACGTGTCCTCTGCGCCACATACGTTAATGTGAATATTCGGGACATTGACAAGGTGCTTAGCTGAAATCTGTCTTTCTGGATTCTGAATGTAATTTTATTGTACAAAATTTGGGATGTGTTTAGTGAGAAAGCAGAAGTTTTACATTGTTTGTGAAAGAACCGGATGCTGTTTGTGCGTTTGTATTTATAATTGCATGACCTTTCTACACTCCCATTTTCTTGATCTAAGAGGCTTTTTTCTAATAGGTTGTTACCTTTTCGTTTCAGATTTATGTGCGGACAGGGATCTACCATGGTGGAGAACAGTTGTGTGATAATGTCAACACACAGCGTGTCCCATGTTCAAATCCAAGGTACTGTACAAACACAGGTCCCCTGATACTGATACTGAGTGAATATATCTACAAAAATACAATGAAAGCCCATTTCTGCCAAAAAAAAAAAAAGGTAATTGTTACTTTTTATCTCACAATTTTGGCTTTGTATCTCACAATTACGAGTTTATATCTCATGATATTGAGTTAACATTTTGCAATTCTGACTTTTTTTCTCTGAATTCTTAGTTTTATATGTGTTTTAACAGGAGCCTAATTTCATGGACGAAAGTGTCTGTGTGTGACGAAATTCACATATATGGTTGATTTAAAGGTGCCGTAGAACGTGTTTTCAAAAGATGTAATATAAGTCTAAGGTGTCCCCTGAATGTGTCTTAAGTTTCAGCTCAAAATACCCCAGATTTTTTTTTTTTTATTCATTTTTTTAACTGCTTATTTTGGGGCATCATTAAATATGTGCCGATTTAGGCTTTAAATTCTCGTGCTCTCCGCCCCCGGAGCTCGCGCTTGCCTTAAACAGCATAAACAAAGTTCACACAGCTAATATAACCCTCAAAATGGATCTTTACAAAGTGTTCGTCATGCAGCATGTCTAATCGCGTAAGTATGGTATTTATTTGGATATTTACATTTGATTCTGAATGAGTTTGATGGTGCTCCGTGGCTAAAGCTAACATTACATACTGTTGGAGAGATTTATAAAGTATGAAGTTGTGTTTATGAATTATACAGACTGCAAGTGTTTAAAAAATGAAAATAATGACAGTCTTGTCTCTGTGAATACAGTAAGAAACGATGGTAACTTTAACCACATTTAATAGTACATTAGCAAAATGTTAACGAAACATTTAGAAAGACAATTTACAAATATCACTAAAAATATCATGATATCATGGATCATGTCAGTTATTATTGCTCCATCTGCCATTTTTCGCTATTGTCTTTGCTTGTTTACCTAGTCTGATGATTCAGCTGTGCACAGATCCAGACGTTAATACTGGCTGCCCTTGTCTAATGCCTTGAACATGAGCTGGCATATGCAAATATTGGGGGCGTACATATTAATGATCCCGACTGCTACGTAACAGTTTTTGGTACTTTCCATTTTGAATTTATGTTAATGCACAAAATCACCTATAAATTTGCAATTCTGAGGAAAAAAAAGAGAATTGCAAGATGGTTGCTCAATCTTAAGATATAAACTCAGAATTGTGAGAAATAAAGTTGTGAGTTGTGAAACAAAAAGTTGCTTTTTTTTTTTAATTCCGTGGCAGAAACTGACTTTCATACTTCTCTGTAATGTAGTAAGAACCAAAGTATGCAGTTGTATTGTGTGGACTTTAAATGTCAAAGGTGAAAAGGCATTTCATCTAGTGCTAGAGTTTCTGACGTGTAATTTTTCTTGTTAATAACTGTGACATAAAAAGCCCATCCTGTCTCTTTCTGAAGAAACTCACATTTCAAAATATACCCCTCATTTATACAATGTTCACTGCAGAGATTATGAGTGGCATTGCACCACCCACCCAACTCAAGCACTAGGGCAATGCTGCTGTCAGTGGGTAGCACTTGTAAATGGATTCACTTCAGGAGGACATTGGAAATGCAAATGAAAACATTTAAAAGACTTATTGTGTGCTGATTCTCTCTGTCTCCAGGTGGAACGAGTGGCTGACTTATGACATGTACATTCCTGACATCCCCCGGGCGGCTCGTCTCTGTCTCTCCATCTGCTCTGTGAAAGGAAGGAAGGGGGCAAAGGAGGTGACGTTTTTTTTTTTGTAGTGCACATTACACAGTTATAACAGTGTTGTTATTGTAAACTAAAACTATTAGAAAATTAGTTTAATAGTTTTCGTCAATTGAAATAAAGCTGATATAAAATAAAATATAAATATTAGATGAAAACGTATACTTAAAAGAACTTAAACTTTTTTTATTTTAGCTAGTTAGGCAACATTTGTCATTTTTTTTTAAGTTGAAGTACTAAAATTACTAAAACATACTGAACTAAAAATAAATTAAAGCTAAATAGAATAGAACCCCCCACAAATAATTAAATGAAGAAAAAAAAAAAGATACATTTCTGTCATTTAGTACTCGCCCTCGTGTTGTTCCAAACCCGTAAGACCTTCATCTTGGGAACACAAATTAAGATATTTTTGATGAAATCCAATTGTTTCTGAACAACACATTGGCAGCAACGTCTTTGCACCTTTCAAGTCCCAGAAAGGTAGTAAAGACATCGTTAAAATAGTCCACAGAGGCTTTTGCACCAGAGGAACCTAGAACAGTTCCTCTGGGTAGTTCCTCCTTTTGGGGAAACTAAAAAAGCTCCTACTTCAGAGTAGGGTCTAAACCAGCATTATAGGAACTATGTGTAAGTGCACATTGATTGGTTAAACGCATGTCAAACACTGGCACCTGGCATTTTTAAAAAGCTGTGTAAACATATTTACTTCACGAACATGGAAAACAGCGATAACGGCATTTACCTTTTGTCTGCAGGGTTGTGTTCTTTTCTCAGCCTCGATGATGTGCAATATTGAAAGTTGTCATAGGAGATTTCATCTCTTAGCCCCACTTTTGCTCTTTCAGTCGCGTAAATTATGCGTTTACATTCCATCGCTGTTATCACGAAACCCACAGCACACAACAAACACAGCTCCGATCACGGCATCCCCCTTTCACCGTTTTTTAGCGTTTGTAAATGCCGCGCTTAAATACGCTGATGTTGGCCGCTTCATAGTTCCTATTGCCGGTGCGAATGCAACCAGGAACATGGCCCGGGGAGTTGTCGGGGAATTATCCTAGTGGCTAGTTCCTATAACTGAGTTCCTAGAACTTTTCGGTGCAAAAACCCCTCATGTGACTACAGTGGTTCAACCTTAATGTTATGAAGTTACGAGAATACTTTTTGTGTGCTAAAACAAAACTAAAATAATTTCTTCTCTTCCCTGTCAGACTCCTACACTGTTGACGTAGTAAACACTGTGCAGCACTTCCGTGTTCTATGTCAGAATGCTGACTCATTATTATATATAAATACATTAAAAATAAATAAAAATACTAAATTAACATTGTGTTAACTTACCTCACCCTTGTGAGAACACTGTTCAGGTTATTTTCAGTGTTATAGTGGTGATTGCTTCAAAAGTCTTTGAAATGAACCTTTAAATTATCTGCTACAGGAGCATTGTCCACTGGCCTGGGGAAACGTCAACCTGTTCGACTACACACACACACTGGTCTCAGGAAAGATGGCACTGAATCTGTGGCCAGTACCACACGGCCTAGAAGACCTCCTCAACCCCATTGGGGTCACGGGCTCCAACCCTAACAAGGTTTCTTCTCCTGCATAACCTCTTTCAGCACTGAGCCGTTTTATGCTTTAATAAGGTTTAATACGATTGCTCTGTGTTGTCTAATCAGAGGTTGACATGGTTAATCAAGAACATATGTTCTAAAGCTGTTTTTTTAGTATGCTTTTTTTTTAATTACAAGAAAATCTATGTGTATTGACCCTTAATACAAAATACAAATTTGTAACTGCATAGATGCTGAAAGTGTATTAGTTTTTAGTATAAGTTTAATATTAGTTTAGTGTATAAGTGTTATTTAGTTACTTGGTTTGTTAATGTGTTTTGCCTTTGTTGGTTTTTCTCTTTTGCTCTAGGAAACCCCATGTCTAGAGTTGGAGTTTGACTATTTCAGCTCGCCCGTTAAGTTTCCTGACATGGCCACGATTGAGGATCACGCTAACTGGATAATATCCAGGGAGATGGGATACAATTACTGCCAGTCTGGACAGGTGAGCTTACAGACACACATCCTACTTAATTAATTATAGTGACACACTTACTGCTGCTATTAATACCCTTTACAAGCCTGAGGAGCATGAGAAACATCTCTTGTCATTCTGTGTAGTCACCTCACGAGTGTCATTGTTTCCAATTATTAAAAAGTACAGTGTTCATTCATTTGATTTTGTAATAGATCTCAGCAGTGACTGCACACTTTTTTCAGTAGCATGGGTCCCGGATGCCCATTCTCTTCCTCAAAACATCTGATTCATCAAGGCTTCGAACTTTATCAAGGTTTTTCTTGTTGAAAAAATCAATGATGTGTGACTTCTACAGAAGCAAACATCATTGTTTAACAATGCCAGAGGTCACATTAGGTCTGTCTAGATTATTGCTCTCAAACTTTCTAAACTGTGATTGAGGCTTATTCAAACTGAAAGTATACTACCAGGTTGAGAGTTAAAATATTTTTGAAAGAAGTCTATTAAGCTCACCAAGTCTGCATTTATTTGTTCACAAATACAGCAAAAACAATAATATTGTAAAATATTCAATTTTAATGTGTGATAAAATGTAATTTTCTGTGATTTGTACATTTGCATCACAGGAATTTACATTTTAAATACATGTGATTTGTATTTAAAATGTAAATTCCTATGATGCAAAGCAACATTTTCAGCATCTTTACTCCAGTTTTCAGTGTCACACGATCCTTCAGAAATCATTTTAATATGCTGGTTTGGTGCTCAAGAATCATTTCTTATTATCAGTGTTGTTGCTTAATATTTTTGTGGAAACCATGATACTTTTTTTTTTTTTTTTCAGGATTTTTTGATGAATAGAAAGAACAGTATTTATATGAAGCATGTATATTTTTATGTAACATTATAAATGTCTTACTGTCACTTTTGATCAATTCATTGTTTTTTTGCTGAATAAAAGTATTCATTGCTTTCCAAAAAAGTTTTACTTACCCCAAACTCTTGAATAGTAGTGTAAATAAAATAAAGTCAGCAAAAATGGACTAAAAGATTGATGTTTATTAATCAGATTATTAAATAATAATATTTTCTTGCAATTTACAGAGCAGCAGACTGGCACGAGACCACGCCATGACGGAGGCAGATATAGAGCAACTTCGTCAGCTGGGCAACAGGGACCCGCTTTCTGAGATCACTGAGCAGGAAAAAGACTTCTTATGGAGGCACAGGTAATCTAACGCCCCTATTAGCTCTAGTCATTTTAGTGTCAGTCGGCAGAAACGTTTATGTTGAACTGTGTTTGCGTTTTCTTCTGTAGGCAGTATTGTGTAAATATACCAGAAATCCTGCCCAAGATTCTGCTGGCGGTGAAGTGGAATTCCAGAGATGAAGTTGCACAGATGTATTGCCTTCTTAAAGACTGGCCCGCAATAAAGCCGGAACAAGCCATGGAGTTGCTTGACTGTAACTATCCTGATCCAATGATCCGAGACTTCGCAGTTCGATGCCTTGAGAAGTATCTGACTGATGACAAACTCTCACAGTACCTCATTCAGTTGGTTCAGGTAAGACTGATATATTCAGTTGTTATTAATTATAAATGCCCTCTCAGGTTTACTTGTTAATTTTTTACTTTTCATTTGTTTAAGGTTCTGAAGTATGAGCAGTATCTTGATAACCCACTGGTACGATTTCTGCTGAAAAAAGCTCTTACCAACCAGAGGATTGGGCACTTCTTCTTTTGGCATTTGAAGTAAATGATTTCCTATTTTTGTTCTGCTTTCTGTCAGGGTTTTACGCACACTGACTTAAATATCATGGTGACGTTTTTGAAGTCCTTGTTAAATTGCTATAACATCTTGTGTTGTTGCAGGTCAGAGATGCACAATAAAACCGTGAGTCAGCGGTTTGGTCTGCTGCTGGAGTCGTACTGTCGGGCATGTGGCATGTACCTGAAGCACCTGAGCAGACAGGTGGAAGCCATGGAGAAGCTCATCAACCTCACAGACATTCTCAAACAGGAGAAGAAGGATGAAACTCAGAAGGTAAACTCAGCCTTTGACCTTCTCACCCCACCTAAAAGTAGGCATGTGAGGTTATATTAGGAGAGCCTTTACGTACACTGCAAGTGAAACCTTAGCTGTTAGATTAGATTTACGGAGGATACGCCATCTACTCTGTGAGGTGATCCTCAATAGCATTCAGGCATTACCAAAACGTCACACACAATGTTGTCAATGTAAAGAAGTTGAGCTTAAAGTTTATTGGCCAATTAAGTTGCTTTGCATTTGCTGATGTGAGAAGCTCCTTATGGGGGCCCCATTGTGATATTTGTGAATTATTTGATAATTAAGAAATCAATAAATCAATTGGAAAATCTATNAAAAAAAAAAAAAAAAAACAGTAAATCAAACTTTAAGCATGAATAAATAGATTAAAGAATCTGCAATAAACAAGCTATCTGAAAATACTTGTACTTGTTATAACATTAAAATTTTGTAATTATTAATATGGAAGTAATTATCAAAATGTAAATAATGTGGTGAAGTGATTAGCTGCATTTCCATTATCCATTAAATTGCACAAATTGAAATTGCGAATTGAAAATACGCCCAATGGAAACACGTCAATTTTGCAAAAACTCCCATATATTGCAAAAAAAATATTTTAAGCTCACATGAGGTGGTTTTTTCAGGCAATTCGAACAAGGAATATTTAGCAAAACTTCAGTGGAAAGTCGGTCATTCTTTAAAGATGGCGCGGTATGTTTGGACAGAAGACGAGACAGATTTCTGTATTAAACTCATAAAAGACAAGAGTTACTGGATTACTGAATACTGGATTCCTCATACATGGCCGCTCCCAAGTATAAGGGGCTTTCCTTGCCAGTAATGCTTGGATAACACACCTACGTCTCCTTCGATTTAAAAAAAAAAAGAAAAAAAGTCTAGTACAGTAGCTGCGATATACTTAAAGGGACAGTTCACCCAAAAATGAAAATTTGATGTTTATCTGACAGACGGCAACGGTTGGAGTTAAAAATCATCATTTGTGTTCTACTGAAGAAACAAAGTCACCTACATCATGGATGCCCTGGGGGTAAGCAGATAAACATCAAATTTTCATTTTTGGGTGAACTATCCCTTTAAACCTACTAATAATATCAGTTGCCAGGATTTTTGGAATAACTTATCGCGAGGGGAAAAATAATAAACAGCGTCATTTCGTAAAAGTTTTGCGCAAAGCTGTAATGGAAACCCGGCCATTGATAAATGCATTTTTAAATTTCATTCTATTGCTTTTTCTATTATCTATTGCCTTTTATCAATTTCCTGCTACAACAGGAGACGTCGCCCAATCTGCCATCATTCCTTGCCCTGATGCTAAGCTTAGAATAATAATTTTTTTTGATTGAATGACTTTCATTTTAAAGTGTATTTATTTTGGTTTTTCAGGTGCAAATGAAGTTCCTGGTGGAGCAGATGAGGCGACCGGACTACATGGATGCCCTCCAAAATTTCACCTCTCCACTTAACCCCGCCCACCAGCTGGGTAACCTACGGTGAGTACCACACTGCAGTATTTACAGCTGAGAGAATGTATTATCACTTAGCAGGGACAACACACAGGGCAGACGTAAAAGGACACAATTGTACACTAGCATGAGCTAATGTGGGCTAATGTGTTTCCCACTTAAACCACCACTCAATAGTGTGGGGTCACTTACAGTTTTTCAAAGAAATCAATGCTTTTATCCAGCAAGAACACATTAAATTGATCAAACGTGACAGTCCAAATATTACAAAATATTTCATTTTGAAATAAATGCTGTTTTTTTTTTTTACCTTCTAGTCATCAAAAAATTCCCCTAAAAATGTTTTGTGGTTTCCACAAAATATTGTAACATCTGTTTTCAACATCTATTGAAGTAATGGCTGCTGAAAATTCATCTTTGCCATCACAGGGATAAATTACATTTTAACATGTATTAAAATAGTTATTATAAATTGTAATAATATTTCACAATATTACTGTTTTTACTGTATTTTTGATCAAATAAATGCTGTCTTGATGTTAAACTTTGAACACTAGTGTATGTTTGATTTGTCACTTGCTTTTCTGTTTGCATGGCAGACTTGAAGACTGCAGAATCATGTCCTCTGCCAAGAGGCCGCTCTGGCTGAACTGGGAAAATCCTGACATCATGTCCGAACTTCTGTTCCAAAACAATGAGATCATTTTCAAGAACGGGGATGGTCAGATCATCTTTTATACTACTATTTAGTCTTGAGTGCCCTTATTTTTTTATGGTAAGAAACAAAAGTGACAAGTTTTTCTACCTTTTCCTTTTCTTTAGATTTGAGACAAGACATGTTGACACTTCAGATCATCAGGATAATGGAGAACATTTGGCAGAATCAGGGGCTGGACCTGAGGTATGTGGGTGTAGTGGTTAAAGATCTTGTTGTAGTTTTAAATGCCAAAAGGGTAATGCATGAGCCATCATCATTGTTTCCTTGACTTTGTACTGTAAGTCACACTAGTTAAAAGCATCTGCCAAATAGCTAGTAGTTAATCAGGTACTGATGTTAAGTTGTCCATAATTCTTATGTGGCCTTGAGTGAATTTAAGTATAATTTACTTCAAAAAATAAAATTTCTCTTAATTTTTTTGTATCATAGAATGCTTCCTTATGGCTGCTTGTCTATTGGAGATTGCGTGGGTCTCATAGAGGTGGTGAGAAGTTCTCACACCATCATGCAGATTCAGTGTAAAGGAGGTCTGAAGGGGGCTCTGCAGTTTAACAGTTCAACGCTGCATCAGTGGCTAAAGGACAAAAACAAGGGCGAGATGTGAGTAACAAATTTTAATTTTAAAATCAAAATTAGACGTTTTTCAGTGGGCAGTTCAAAGATCTAGTAACAAAATCATCTGTATTTATAGGTATGACATGGCCATCGACTTGTTTACACGATCCTGCGCTGGCTATTGTGTGGCTACTTTTATTCTGGGCATTGGTGACAGACACAACAGTAACATCATGGTGAAGGACGACGGGCAGGTGTGAACTTTAATGCCACTGAAACATTCAGTTGTAGTCAGTATCCTCATATTGACCTCCTGCTTATGTTCCTGCAGCTGTTTCATATAGATTTTGGTCACTTTTTGGACCACAAGAAGAAGAAGTTTGGCTACAAGCGAGAGCGAGTTCCGTTCGTCTTAACTCAAGACTTCCTAATTGTGATCAGCAAAGGAGGAACCCAAGAGTGCACTAAAACCAGAGAGTTTGAGAGGTGCGTATGTTCATGTTGGAAGCATTGCTATTTGTTTTCCAGTGTGAGCTTAACCAAAACAAATCCTTTGTTGTTTCAACATTAACATAGTAATTGACAGACAGCTAACTATCCGAAACACTTAAAGATTGAGCTGAACAATAGAGGCTTTCAAAATGGGCCTCTCGGTCCTCCATCCCAGCAGCCTTTCCTCTTCCAACAATACCCTGACAGCCAGCTGGCTGCCAAGTTTCCTGCTTCTCCTCCAGACTTCCGCTTTCTAACAAATCTCTGCTTCAGTTGTGACTCAAAGGAGGCTTCAAAAAAGCAGGATTTGCTCTCTATCAGTGTGTCTCAGAGGAGTAGACATCGATGTCTGCACTTGCTTGAGTAAAACTAAACCAGTGAGGAAATAGTCTCTTGTGGAAGGACAGTCTCTTGTGGAAGGACATTCAAAAAAGTTTTCTTTTTCTTTTTTTTAGTTTCATCTAAACACTGTTTTTTGTAAAAAGCACATGAAGGAAGATTTTAATGTTGTCTCTTTAAATTTGCATAGATTTTTTTTTGTATTAGCTTTATCTATAGAGTGCTGTAGGAATTATGTATTTTTAAGCCCCGGGTATACACAGCCTTGCAAAGTATACTTCATTTGACTCGCACGCACACACAAGGGTTCGACGCATACACAGTTTTGAGCAATCTCTTTCCACAAATTGAGAAATTGAGTCCCCCCCAGGAATCAGGTCTCCTTAGGACCCAGGCAGTAATGCCTATTTAAAAGTTATTATTGTGATGTCTATACTAATTATACAAACAACATGCTCGAAATATAAAATGAGCGCCTATGTATTGCATAATAAAACAAATTGGAAACAGAAATTGGAAGCAAGAAACATACCTAATATAATATAAGCTAAGCTAGCAGGCTAATCAGGTAGATGTATGCAGAACATAAGCAAATTAAAAAACCATAAGAAAGAGGAATGCTTGATTTCACAACCTATAGCTTCAGTTATATACTAGTATATATGAACCATGTCATTTAAAAGACATTAATGGTCATTATAATGCATTTTAAACTATATAAATCATAACGTGATTTTGCAGGAATTATAATCAGGTACTAAAAATATATCCCTTTAAAAGTCAGTTGAACCAATGGGATCACTCGATTCCTGGGGGACTTGATTTCTCACCACACTTTTGATCTGTTTATGCAGTTTTTCTTTGACTACCTTGTAAATCAACACCCCACGGGCACAGTTGCCACCTTAGGGCTTTTGAAACTTGAAATAGTTAACCCTGGGTCATTCTAAACCCTTGGTAAACGAGATCCTGGGTTATCTTTATTCACGTTTCACACTGCTCATACTATGCCCGGGGTTAGCAGTTAATCCTGGGTATTCATAAAATGCCGTTTCACACTGCATATTCCTAAACCCCGGGATAAAGCTAAGCATCTAGTTGTAACATTTTGGCATCTAGTTGTAACAAGTTTGGCACCGCAATGCGGAGTTAACACCGCAAAAGTGATGCTAACCCTGCTCCAGAGCAGTGTTAAGAGTGAGAATAACCTGGGGTTAAGCCCTCTTGTGGATAAAGTAATTACTGCAAAAAAAAAAAAAAAGCGCATATGCGACCTGCGCACACTGTATGCACATGCTCTCCTTGGTACTGTACTGTACGCTGACCCTCACGTACGTGTAAAAAGTGAAGTATACTTTGGGCTTTACAGGCCAACTCAGAAGTTAGCATCAAGCTGATTCCCTCGACAACAAGCCAATAGGATTTCTCCATTGGCTTTTGGATTATTGCAGAAAATAAGCTCTGTGACCAACGAAAATTTGACTTGCATGTTTTGTTCATCAAGATAATTTTCACACATTAATACAACTTTTATGAATTTTGAACCCTAAACACAATCGGCAGAAGAAGCTAACGTTTGGCTATAAACAAACTATACGACAGTCGCATAACTTCAGTGTCACCACAATTCAGCTTCTGTCAACTCTTTCCATCTTCATTTAAAATCTGCAAGTTGAAAAGTTTGAGTTAGAATGGTTTGCAAGTGCACGAGTATAAACACAAAGCTATAAAAGTGGACTAATTAGTAGTTGAGTTTTCCTGCTTGGCATGATGACGTTTAATTTCCCACCAAAACCTCTTTAGTCCTGTTTAGCCACTTGTTAGCAACTGCCTTTTTCTTTTCTTTTTTTAAAGACACCTAAAAAATCATGAATGGGGTATTACTGATGTATTTTATGTTGTAGAATAAAATGTGGAAACTATCGTGAGCTTGTGTTTACCACAGTGCTTTTTTTCAGGCATTTTAACCCATTACTAGTTTTTGAGACTCTCCATAGGTGCCTCAGAGAAGCTGAATGTCTCACTGTCTCCCCCTGCAGGTTCCAGGAGATGTGTTACAAGGCTTACTTGGCCATCAGACAGCACGCCAACCTTTTCATAAACCTCTTTTCCATGATGCTGGGCTCAGGCATGCCAGAGCTGCAGTCCTTTGATGACATTGCTTACATCCGCAAGACCCTGGCGCTGGACAAAACCGAGCAGGAGGCCCTGGACTATTTCATGAAGCAGATGAATGACGCTCACCATGGTGGATGGACCACCAAGATGGACTGGATCTTCCACACCATCCGACACCATGCCCAAAACTGAGCCGATGCCTACTGGCAGAACTTGGGGCCCGATAACAGGCAGAAACGAGACCCTTTTTGTCGGACGCACTGTCTGCTTTATGCCATGGAGTATCATGGCACCCAAACCTCATGTACAAATTACCTTCAGAGCACTAAAACAACCTGGAAGGACATCTTTTTTTGTCCTCTTCTAGTTTATTTTTCATTTTTTTTCCCCCAAACGAGGCATCTCTTGCCCACCATTGTCCAGAGTGGTTTTACATTATAGCTGTAGTTTTGTCCCAATGTTTTTTTTTTTTTTCTCTCCCCCTTGTGCTGCTCTTTTCCTGGAGAGTCAATACTACTTATTATATTATTTTTTCTACAGAAAACAAACCTTCAAGAAAAATCACGTTCTGCACTCTTCAGGAGCTTTTGTGGGGATGTTCATGTCTTCCTGTTTAAAACTACAAATGCCTTCTAATATGCACGGAACCTCTGAGAACACTCTAAGAAAACAGGGTATGAAACTTTCTGGTCTGCTACCTGGCCTTTCCTCTCTAAACCAACACTAACTCCTCCCGAAAGGCAGCCAAGGAGTAGCAGTACGAATCTGATGGTGCTGATTTCCGAGTTGCGCTCTTGTCTTTTGAGTTCAGTTGGCCGCACTGGCCTTTACTATAGATGGATAATAACATTTTTTTCTCCTTTCTTCCTCATATGCACAGCGAGCTAAAATGATAGCCTGTATACCTTATTATGCACTGGACGTGAATATTTTTATTAAGTTTTTATTACGAACTCATATTTTGGCCTCACAGTAGCACTACATGAGTATAGACTTTTCAGAGACATTGGTAAAAACTTGTTTTGTGTTCTCAATATGCACATAACGCACTACAAATAACAGTTCAGATCCTCCATGGAAGGAAGTATTCATTTTTCGGACTGCGATATGTTTTTTTTTTCGATGGCCAGTACTGACGGCGATATGTAAGCAAATCAATGCGGTTGAATTATTTCCCTAATTTCACACAACATTTACTCCGAATATTGAGGTATTTTCCATCAACAAGGCTGTCGGTCAATACTGATGCTTTTAAAATGGCCAAATATTAGCAAACTAATAAGTCTGGCTGATATATATCGGTTTATTACCAATCAGGACATACATTTTCATTTTTACTCACAGATCAATGTTCTGTTTCCAGTTCCAGTGTGCGAAACATCACAGGAATCCAGGTTATCGGCTCTCTGTGTTTTCTTGGCTGTCCTGTGCGATTGAGCAGCGCAGAGTAACGATTGTCCTACTAGATGCCCTGGCAGCGTGCAGATATGAAGCCTTAATACACTCACTTAGTATGAATGGATATTCATCTCCTCCATGTGCCCTTGCATGCCACAGGAAAGCAAACGCTTGTTGGTGCTTTGACGCTAAGCAGTTACGAAAGAACAAAACAGCTTTTTATCAACTCCAGTTGAGTCGCCGTATCTCTGGGTACTTTATTCCACTACACTAAAGCTGGCAAGACCTTTTCTGTTAGCCTGAAACTTTATTTATTTAATTTTTACAGATACAGGTTGTAGTTTGTGCAAGAAGCTTTAAGAAAGATGGTGCTATGTAGTTAGTTACACATCATATTGAAAGATTCTATGGACGAAATGGATGTTTTTTAGACGGTAAAATGGCTTTTAGATGCTTTAAGTGGATGACGCTGGTAAAATATTGTTTACCGATGACACTACAGTACAGTAGATTATAACTACAAATACATTTCTATACATACATAGTGTGTGTATATAAACGCACTCTGTTCCCCCTCATTGTCTTCTTTTTCATTACTGCAGACAATGTACAGTGAATGTTTCATGGTGCAGGATGTCTCCGATGTGACATTACAAGGCTGAGAAGAGGGAAAAAAGAGAAGAGGGAAAAAAGGTGGTTATCTTTAGTTAATTAACTAATGAGCGCCTCTTGAGTCAGGTTAAGTGCCTTGCTTAGGGCCGTAATGGCAGTGTTACGTTTAAGCTGCTCCCTTCGCCTGTTGATTTACCAGCTTTCTGGATCACAACAACACTTTCGCTTTGGCGTCTTGAACCTCTAAGCTACAGATCGAAATGTGAGATATTCCAGAACAGGTCGTATACAAAGGGTTAGCACACCCCCAAAAAATGTACTCACCCTCATGTCGTTCCAAACCTGTATGACTTTCTTTCTTCCGAGGAACACAAAAGAAGATATTTTGAAAAATGTCCAAACATTGGACCCCATTGGCTTTTATTGCATAGACAAAGAAAAACAGATGTTTTTGAGAATATATTTATAAGTTTTATATTATAAGTATATAATATAAAATATATATTATTATTTATATTATACGTTTTGGAACGACATGAGTGTGATATAAGTGAGTTTTCTTTTTAGGGTGAACTATTCTTTTAAGATTCGTGTTTTTTTGCTTTCTGTCCCTCCTCGGCTCTTGTCAGTTAATTCAAGCCCCTGTCGTGTTTCTGCATTAATTTAAAGCTGTGAAAATGTACTATTACAAATGAGGTGTAATCGTGCTATTTAAATGGGTAAATGGCTACTAGGCAGGAAACCCCTAAGTACTATTTTCCTCTCACACTGTTTTATGTATGATGTATTTTCCTCAAAAGGAAAGTCGATCAAAGTACTTTCATAACCACCTGAGATATAAACGATCAGATGAAGATCTGATCGCTCGACGTAGGTTCAACTGAAGGAAGTGACACGTGCGCATTTCCACGTTACAGTCTGAGGAGGTTCTTTGCAAAGCTGAAATTCAGCTTAAATACTGGGCAACATTTAACAATGCAAATTGTAATGATAGACAGTTTGTTTTTCTACTGTTTTTAAGTTTAAAGGGGTGTCCTGAGTACTTACTATTGTAGTATTCCACACTTATGCATTCATTTGCTATACATTTTTTTGTAAACGTTGTTGTAACTCTTATATGCAGTAAACAAATGAACAGATGTACACTTGGCGTCAGACTGATGTTTGCAGGTGGTTCTTGCACTTTGTATTCCTCCGTTCTTTGTTCTTTCTCTCTTTGCCTTCGGTCCTGACTGGGACGCTTTAGTCTCCTGCATGTGTTTTTAACCCTACCTGTTCATTTACTGCCTGAAACTGAGATCAGCTACATTAAAGCTTAGTTATGGTAAGCAGCCTTATGTTAGCTCTCTTAAAGCCATTTATTGCATGGTTCTATTCACTATGTGTGTTTTTGTCTGTACAGGTTACAGATCTTCTTGGGCCGGACCCGCTAAAAAGCCCATTTGCAAATGTCTAATGTGATCAGTTGCTTTCTAATTTACCTAACTGAAATTTTTTTTATTTTAATGACTTGCTAACAAACTATTGAGATGCAGAAATTCTGGACTCTTTTGTATGACAAATGAAAATAAGGAAAAAAATGGAGTTAAATTACAAAATGTTTAATAAGTTTCAGTTGTTGTACTTGAAAATCATCGCTCAGAACCGTCTTTGTGTGTCGACAACAAAGCCGTCAATGTTGCATAGCACTGAAGGTTTACTTGCATAGGCAATTTTAATACCGATTGTGAATGTTTCAGTGGTTTGGTCTGGAGTCTCTTTACTGTTAGAAACTCTACTACACCAATAAAAAGAGAGGAAAAATTACTATTTGAATTCAAAGGAAAATAAAATGTAAGTTTGTTTGCTATTATGTGAAGTTTGTCAGATGGAGGATATTGAAAATTCTATTTAATGGAAGGTCAAAGCATTTATTTTTATTTTTATTTTTTTTAAGTATGCTTTGGTTACATTTCTTTCGGTATTGCTGTTGCATTTTACTTATTTACGTGTTGAATTATGATGTCATAAAGATATAATTTTCTTTACTATCACTATTATGAAATCATATATAGCGGGCCAAATACTTTCTTTACCTCCTTACTTCCTTGCATGGGATTTAAAAAAAAAAGTAAAAAAGAAAAAAAAAACGGAAAAAAGATAAAAGCTGAAAAATTTGCCCTAGTATTTTTGATTATTTGTAGATGTAAGGGATTTTTGGCCTACGACTGCACTCGGTAGAAACCATCTATAAACTGCCATCAGTTACAAAGCCTCATCTTCATTTCTATTCAGTTTCATTGTGCACCTCAGTTCAAAAGTAGCTTTGTATCCAGTCTGTCTTCAATATTTGGAGTGTTATGTGACTATGTACAAATAAACGTATTTCAAGAATTTTCCTTACTGTTTTAATTCTATTGTACATGTTTGTGTATCTGAATGGCATTCACAGTTTACACTCTCAGAGTAACAGTAGCTTGACTAGAACATTTTGTGACCAACTTTGTAGATCATGTGACAAATGTTTGTCTTAGAGTAAAAAAGCTGATGGTGACAGTGAGTCAACAGGCCAGGCAAGGTTTTTACATGATCATTGTCACACATATGACTTATTTCATTAGTGACCTACAAATACTTATTAAACAAACCTTTAAAAAAATATTTAAAAACATTTTTAAAAGTTATATATTAAAAAAATAATTTGAAAACTTTTCCATGTTTAAATTAGAATTAAAACCTTGATTTTCCAATGTGGTCTGATAACGGTTTTGTTTTAATAACAATGAAAAAGCTTTGTTAAATTATAGCAATAATATATAATTAATAAAAAAAGAGTAAATTACATATATATATATACACAGATAAACTATATATATATATATAGTCAGTCCAAAAATTATTCAGACATTTTTTATATTTTTTATATATTTTTACTAGTGGGTGCAGGACACTATAGTTCATTTATGTAAGTGAGGATAGCAAAATAAAGTAAACTGTGACATATTATACCCAAAAATTCTTTATACAGTGGACTACCAGTAAAATTGATAAATATTTGGAACCAAAAATTATTCAGACACTTTGACCTGACCATGTTTTGCTTAAGTGTTATCTGACATAATTAAGATTTTTTTTTTTTGAGTTTAACTGAGATCTTGTCATTTTATTAAATTTTTTTTTAAACTATAGTGAATAAACTATTAATGAATGAAATGTTCAAGGTGTCTGAATAAATCTTGGTTTGACTATATATATATTGCTATAATTTAATANTATTTTCACTTTTATAAGTTATTATTTTTTTTGAAGTACAAAATATTTTAAACATCAAAAAAGTAATCCATATCCATAACTAAATAGAAATAAAATAAGTCTAAATAAATACAGCTTCTACAGCTATATAAGTTATATTTTAAATCAACACTAAAAAATTGTCGTGCATTCCATTCTCTGTTAGAAATAAGGTTCTATCTTTATTTCTTAATTTATCTATGGTGCACTTTAAAATAAAGAAATAAAAAAATGTTTGATCTACCATGTGATTGCGAGTCTTTTATTATGAACTATTGAACTTCCGGTGATGTAAAACGAGCAAGTGTTTAGATGTCTCGTGTCTTCACATTTCTTCTGCTTTTTGCAAATTCATTTTCCCCTTCAATTTTTAGTGACCGACTTCTCCACAGTTTGCTTTCAGCAGCAGTGAAGGACTTCTGATGTTAATGCGCGTTGCTGAATGCGTCATGTGACGGCGGTAAGTGCCTCAGTTCAGTCATGTGCAGTAACTGTTGCTTACATGCCATCCTGCAGCAAGGCACACGGATTATTCGCATAATGATTTGCATATTTAAAAGTACGTCTGCTGATGACTTGCATTAGAGCTGACACTGACACCGTTGAAGGTTGTTCACCTTTGAATTGCCATTTGACTTGAATGATTTAAACGGAGAGTTCATCCAAAAAAGAGCATTCTTATGTCATAATGTCGTTAAACTCGTATGACTTTTTGTTTTCCTTGTTGCGAAAACCGTGAAATATTGAAGAGTATCTTTTCCATGTAATGAAAGTGAATGAAGAGTGGGGGTGTTCACCAAAAATGTAAATAAAATTATCATAAAAATAGTCTAAATGACTAGATTCCAAGTCTTCTAATGCCATAATATAGAATTATATCAATAAAATAATTTTATCACTCTTGTATTTCCTTCTGTGAAACAAAATAATTGTAATTTTAGGTTAACTATCCATTTAATAGAGAAGTTGAGAAATCGAAAACGTTTGTCATCATTAATAAATGTATTTATTGAACACAGTGAATGTTTGAAATCCCGCCCTATTCCATACAGTGAATGTGGACTTGGCTGTCAATCTCCAAAATGACAAAAACACACCATAAAAGTTTTATAAAAACTGTCCATGTGACATATCACTAAGTCTTCTTAAGTCATGTTATAGATTTGTGAGATGAAAAGGCCTTAATTTAAGTCCTTATTATTTATTCATCCCCTTTTCCGTAGCTTTCAAAACAAAGATAGTAGTACCATTTGATCTCATTAGGTATGTTAGTGACATTTTCAGCTCAGCAAATGTCATTGATAAATTCCTTTTTTTTGCATTCAAGGCATAAATTAGGAACTGTCAACAAGACAGGGAAAGAAAGGACATCCTAATCTATTATGTGCATGTAGAAGTGGATCCATGGGTGTCCTGCGGGTGCTGTCGGTCACCATGGGAAGGATCAGTACATTTAGGTCCTATCAGATCATGTTGCTCCTTGCCGCAGCCTTGGCAGTGGTGGCGTTCTACTACTTTGGCTCCGAAAAGCAAAACTTCTCCAGCACCACAAAACGTATCAAGGAAACCCAAGCGAGCCACACCACCAACCGTGATGATGCAGATCTTTCCATAGACATCCGTTCTGGACATCCAGAAAGCAGAACAGGAACTGGAGTTGACCTGGAGGGAAAGCTGTCACGCTTTCACGCGCTCATGATGTTCACCAAGGTTGACAAGAGCTTGAACCTTCAGCAGAAGTTTCAGGTGGCCATGCGCTCCATGGCCAAACATGGACGGTTCCTGGAGAATGAGATGCTGGTTCTGCATTATGTCTCTGATGTGGGCAGTCAGGAGGTGGGAGAGAAGATGCTTCCTGAACTTCTGCTGGAGGCAACCTTCCGGTATGAGGTATGTACATCCATGTTTTGCCACGTGTGCTGATGCAGCACTGACTCCCTTCTAGATTATCTCATGTTTTGATGTCTTTAAAATATTTGCAATCTGAATACATTTATTTGGAGTATGAGTAGAAGATGGACTACATGGGTTATTATATAAGATATTATATTATAATATTATATTATATTACGTTATGTTATAATCATATTATATTATAAAGCATACTGTATATATTACATAAAATAAAAATACCAAAAATAATTATTTGCGATATTAATGGACATTATTGGTGTTATTAAAGGGATAGTTCACCCTAAATTGAAAATTAAGTTATAATTTACTCACCTTGGTGTTGTTCTAATGCCATATGCCCTTCTTTCTTTTATGGACCACAAAAGGAGAATTAAAAAAAAAAAGTCCCTCTCACAGTCGTCCATATAATAGCATTGAATAGCGACCAGCATTAAAGGTGCTCTATGTAAGTTTTTGACTGTACTAAAGCATAAAAATGCCATAATATGTTTGCAGATATTTATTAAACATGCTGAGTTCACATACTCGTTTCTCTGAAAACCATTGCTACAGCCAGTTATTTTACTTTGAAATTTGCGTTCCTTGTCAGAATTTCTGTTTTTGTTTTGGTCTGTGCAAGACCTCACGTTGCCAATTTTCCCAATTGGGGGCAGTCGTGGCCTAATGGATAGAGAGTCGGACTTGTAACCCAAAGGTCATGGGTTCAAGTCTCAGGTCCGGCAGGGATTGTCGGTGAGGGGAGTGAATGTCCAGCGCTCTCCCCACCCTCAATACCACGACTGAGGTGAGACCCTTGAGCAAGGCACCGTACCCCCAACTGCTCCCCGGGCGCCGCAGCAATGGCTGCCCACTGCTCCGGGTGTGTGTTCACTGCTGTGTGTGTGCACTTGGATGGGTTAAATGCAGAGCACAAATTCCGAGTATGGGTCACCATACTTGGCCACGTCACGTCACTTCACTTCAATAGTATTTTGCCACCCCGGGTTGCCAGTTGGTGGAAAACACATGCAGTGAATTGCAGCCATGGAAGCCAGCGGACAAACTGGGTCAGAGATCGCAGATTCTACCCGACCTAAAAAGCCTCAGCATTCATCTAAAAATCATCATCTCATCGTAAATCAATAAATCAACTAATTATCTTACAGTGTGTAAGTCTCCTCGCCTTCCAATGTCAATTGAGCTCACTCCTGTTGCGTGTATTCAAACCGGCAACCCGCGAGAGAGTGGAGTCTGAGGAGGAGGGGGCGGGGCAAACAATATTTTGAATTTGGACTGCAGTATCCATTTCAACCACTAGCTGTCATTCTTACATAAAGCACCTTTAAGCTTTGTAAAAAAAAAAAGATGCAAAAGTATCACAGAATGATCCCATGTGACACATGCCATATATTCCAAGTGTTCTGGGGGTATACGATAGGATTTAGTGAAAAACAAACTGAAATTTAATGTATTATTTAACGAAAGTCTTCGTTAATAAAAATCAATAACTTTGGCTTCACAATGTGCGTGTTTGCAAGACTCTATTAGCGCCGCAGTTCACTCTGTCTTGCCTAGAAAAAGCACACAAGCTGTGAGAAGTCGAGATTAACAAAAACACAGCATGAAATACAGAATCACAGATGACAGCTGTGAATGCGATAATTTGAATATATTTGCCTCAGAGAACAAGGTACATGAGTTGTATTTCATGTTGCGTTCTTGTTAAGTACCGCCTGTAAACATTTAGTGTCTTAAAAAGTTAGTTCAACCAAAAATGAAAATTCTTTCATTATTTACTCACCCTCATGTCAAGACTTTCGTTCGTCTTCGGAACACAAATGAAGATCTTTTTGATTACATCTGAGAGCTTTCTGTCCCTCCATAGACAGCTACACAACTACCACTTTGATGCTTCAGAATGTTCATAAAGAGACCGTAAAATTAATCTATATGAATTGAGCGGTTTAGTCCAAATTTTCTGAAGAAACTTGATCGCTTTATATGATGAACCGATTGAATTTAGGCTTTTAATAACATATAAACATTGATCAACTCACACATCAGTTGTGGTAAACAGAAGCTCAAGCAAGTTTGCTTGACGCGTGTGAGAACCAATGAGATTTACCACAACTGATGTGTGAGTTGATCAATGTTTATATGTGAATAAAAGCCTAAATTCAATCTGTTCATCATATAAAGCGATCGAGTCTCTTCAGAAATTTTGGACTAAACCACTCAATTCTTATGGATTAGTTTTACCATTTCTTTATGAACTTTTTTAAGCGTCAAAAGTTTCAGTTGCGTAGCTGTCAATGGAGGGACAAAAAACTCTCAGATTTCATCAAAAATATCTTAATTTGTGTTTCGAAGATGAACGAAGGTCTTGCATTTTTTGAACGACATGAGGGTGACAGAATTTTCATTTTTGCGTGTACTATCCCTTTAAGGACTGTTTTTCACACATGTGCAGTAATTGAACAAGCATGAAAAACCTTGTTTAAACTTTTTCCATGCAATATGTAAAGCTTATTTGGATTTTTAAAATTATCTTTAAAATACAGTATCCTGAAAAAGGGACGTTCCTTTTTTTCTAGTTAAATGCACGAAGGCATTTTCTGCTGTTTGTAAGCACAGCAGGTGGCAGTGCAGGAAAGCTGAACTCAGACAGCTGGACTAGAGGTCACACCGCAGACGTTTCCTTTACATCAGCTCACAGAATAACAACACGCCGCTCTCATACTGCAGTACTCCCTCAGGACCGCTCAAACTGCCTGTTATCAAACACTTTCACAATGTGTAACAGATTTTTAAGCTCATCAAAACAACTAGGCTCATTCTGTGAACCTACTTCTAATCAAATAATTTAAGCTTAAATCAATAAAAAAAATCAAACAAGACTCAGCCAGCTCTGATCTTTTTAACTGAACGATGACTGTGCTTATCTTAGTGTTTTAAATAATACAGTCAAATAGTCACTTTTATTTCAATAAATCACACTTTAGTAACTGAAGTATAAAGCAAGGCGTTCTTTGGCTGTGTGTTGGTCACATGGGGGCAGTGTTACTCTATCACAGTGGGTTTTTGTGATTTCTCTTTGAGCTTTAGGATCTTTGGTCTGATCCTGTTGTAGAGGATTTGTCTGTAGAAGCATTAAGTAAACTTGGCCTAGTTCAGGCAGGTTCATGTTGTCACTGGACTTAGGATATTTTCTATATTTCATTTGATTTATCATGTAAAGGCAGCACAACTTTTCTGCTATGTATCATGTATCAAGCGGACAGCAGTGTTTCCTGCCTAGCAACAGTTGCCAGGCATTAGTGGAGGCTGATCCTCTGTCCTGGACTGGAGGTTGGACAGTGGCTCAGTTTAGCAGGGATGCTGTAAGACTGTGAGGTGCAGATTACCTTCCTTTAATCCAGACTCATTCAACACACACACACAATAAGATAATGAGTATTTGGCTTAATGCAACATCCGATAATCATCATCACCCATCCCAACATGTGCTGCAACATTTTGATTAAAGCAGTCTTAAGCGCACACACACACACATAAAACAAGAGCCTATTTTATTGGATAATAAATGTTAATGATGATTATTATTGTTATTTGGAGCAGTAGTAATACTAGTAGAAGATTTATATATTATATTATATACAACTAACTCTTGTAGTAAGTGGTGATAATTATAATAATAACATTTAGTGATGAGGGTGATAATGATTATGATTGTTGTTTGGAGTAGTAGTAATACTTTTAGTATAAGACGATATTCACTCCCTGGCCACTTTATTAGGTACACCTGTTCAAATGCTCATTAATGCAAATATCTAATCAGCCACTCACATGTCAGCAACTCAATGCATTTATGCTTGTAGACATGATAAAGATGATCTGCTGATGTTTAAACAGCATCAGAATGGGGAATAATTGATTTAAGTGACTTTGAACGTGGCATTCAGAAACTGCTGAATGCTGATCCACTGGGATTTTCACGCACACCCATCTCTTTTAGATGTTTTAGGTTTATAGAGAATGGTCCGAAAGACACATAATATCTAGTGAGCGGCAGTTCTGTGGGTGAAAATGCCTTGTTGATGCCAGAGGTCAGAGGAGAATGGCTAGAATGTTTCGAGCTGATAGGAAAGCAACAGAAACTCAAATAACCACTGGTTACAGCCGAGGTCTGCAGAAGAGCATCGTCGAAACTTGAAGCAGATGGGTTACAGCAGCAGAATACCACACCAGTGCCACTTCTGTCAGCTAAGAACAGGAAACTGAGGCTACAATTCGCACAGGCTCACCAATATTGGACAATAGAAGATTGGAATAACGTTGCCTGGTCCGATGAGTCTGGACTGCTGCAACATTCAGATTGAAGGGTCAGAATTTGGTTTAAACAACATGAAAGCAAAGATCCATCCTGCCTTGTATCAACAGTTCAGGCTACTGGTGGTGTAATTGTGTTGGGGATATTTTCTTGACTCACTTTGTGCCAATTGAGCATTGTTTAAACCTACCTGAGTATTGTTGCTGACTGTGTCCATCCATTTTTGACCAGTGTACCCATCATCTGATTGCTACTTCCAGCAGGATAACGTGCTGTCACAAGGCTCAAATAATCTCAAACGGGTTTCTTGAACATGACAATGAGTTCACTATAGTCAAATGGCCTCTATAGTCACCAGATCTCAATCCAATAGAGCAGATTTGTCGGCTGCACATCCATGATGCGAGTAACCAGTTCCACGCATCATGGATGTGCAGCCGACAAATCTGTCACTTGTGTGACGCTATCATGTCAATATGGACCAAAGTCTCTGAGGAATGTTTCCAGCACCTTGTTGAATTAAATAAGTTCTGAAGGCAAAAGGGGTACAACCCAGGACTAGCAAGCTGTACCTAATAAAATGGCTGGTGAGTGAATGTTTTAGTTTTAGTTATTTTAGTACATATAGTTAATCTAAATAAAAGTGAGAAACGTTGCTTTGGCAACTAGCTGTTTTTTTTTTGTTTTTTTTAAATTGCATTTCAGTTAATGTTTTATTTAAAGCACTAAAAAATGTACAGGCTATAGACTGAACCTGTTTCAAGCTCAAAACTACTGCACTGACACAGACAGCGTGGAAAGTTCCACTATCACTGTGCGGTCACAGACTCCCACACAGTCTCATGATGAGATGAATCCAGTGTGAACACATCAGACACGTGTTCTCTGGGAAGAGATGACGGCGTCATCAGCTGGTGCTGGGGGGAGAAAGGTCATTATGGTTATTGAGCTCTTTGAGGAACTGAATGAAGTGTGTAAAAGGTTGATGATTTGAACAATCAGGGTTACATTCTGAATTGCAGTTTGACAGCATTGGCTGATAAATGTAGTTGATTGATAGTTTCGTATTTTTGGTTTTGTACCATAGTAGTATAATGGTATTCTACTAAATGTATTGGGGTACCAAGAATATGGCAATCATTTAGTACAAAATATCGAATTAAATTACCATGCTAATACCATTTTATTCCAACACTGTAACATAGTGGTTTTTAGTTTAGGTAGGGCAGTCATATTCCCATTGAGTTTTGTGTCCCTCACAGAACATTCAGATTGTCAGTAGTAATACAGTCTCACTTTAATATAGACATTCACACCTCCAGAAGTAATTGGAAAATCAGAAGCACATACTGTAAATGACCAGCAGGCTCGGCTCCAATGTCCCCATGAGCATTAACACTGCCAGAAGCCTTTAATTTAATAATATCACAGTCATTATTGAACTGCACTTCGTGTGCTAGTTATAGAGGTTAAACTGAGCTCTATATGCAGCTACTCTCTGAATCTCATGTGAATTCCTGGAAGAGATAGCCGGTCCCTGCAGTTACTCCATCTATAAAATGAATCTAGCACTTACTGGTGTAGTTTCTGTTCCTAATTATTAGCTCTTTTCAAGTGAATGAATGAATTCAAATGAGTGTTCTGTTCTCTTTCAAGTTTTCATGAGCTAAATGTTTTGTTTCCTCTGTTATTTCTTATTGCTTCTGCGTTATTTACCAGTGGCTTTAAAGCATTTACAATTACATTCAGCAGATATTTTTATCCAAGGCAGGCAGCTTAGGTTACATTTCGAGGTAAACTCCATTCAAAAGTTTGGGGTTGGTAAGATTTTTTTTAAATGTTTTTGATAGAAGTCCTAAAAAGCCTTTTTAAATGTTTTTTTTAGTAACTTATAAAAATTAAAATGACAATTTATTACTGTCATGGCTCAAGAATGAGATTGGTGCTCAAAAACATTTTGGTTGTGTTTATTTGTGATCAATAAAATGCGTCCTTGCTGAATAAAAGTTTTTTGTTTTTTTTAAATGTTATAAAAAAAAATTCCCTGGAAATCAAACCCATGACAGTTCACTTCACTTGGCATTTTGATTCATTAAATTTTCCCAGTCAATTTTCCAATGAAGTTAAATATTGAAAATCATCTTCCCAATACCTTTGGATGGAGAATTCAAATTCTCTACTTCTATTTGGAATCCCCATCTTGTGTAGTCGCATTTGCAGGACACTATTGGACTGTTGAATGTTCCTTTTTAGGGTGAAATGAGAAAAACAAATGAGTCTGTGCGAATGAACACAGTCGCTTTTCAATTGTCAGTTGTCACGTACAACTTTCAATTGTACATTTGTCAGAATTTTGCATTTCCTGAGTCCAAAGGTACAGGGTGTCTTTGTTGTGTGAAAGTTTCAAAGAAAATCTGCCTCTACATACAACAAATATTTGTCTGACTGTACTTTTGCACATATTTCCATACAAATGACACAAAACCTTAAAGGGTTAGTTCACCCAAAAAATGAAAATTCTGTCATTAATTAATCACACAGATGCAGTCTATTGGAGGCCAGATAGCTCACGAATTTCATCAAAAATATCTTAATGTGTGTATCAACTGTTCTTGAATCTTCTGAGTATGTGCTGAATTAGTGATTTTGTTTCACCAGACTAAAGGTGGAATGTTAATCCTATGGCAGAAACATATATTATGCCCCTGGAATCAAAACCTTAATGGGAAATCTGTGATGACTGAACACACACACACACACCCCCTCCACCTCAATCTTCTTTGTGCACCCTAGCGAGAGATACACATTATCTGATTGCATGTGTCGGGTCGACTCCAAAGCCTTGCATTGCAGAGCAGGATTAGGGGCCGATTGCACTGCGGACAAACACAGGTATTGTGTGTTTTTCAAAGGAAGTAGAAGTAAAAGACGACTGTCAAGGTTCAGTGAGCCAAATGGTGAACACCTGAGAATGAAATCTCAGTGCCAAAAGAGGGCAGAAATACAGCTCAGTCCTGTCCACCCATGCACGAATTTACAAAAATGTAGTGTTAGGGTCACAAAAATGTCCTCATTTATCACATATATTGTCTGATGTCTATTTCAGGTGGTGTTTCACAATGTAGATGCCCTTACAGAGAAATTATTCCCCATTGTGGAAGCCATGCAGAAACACTTCAGTGCAGGTTCAGGTGCATACTACAGCGACGCCATCTTCTTCCTGTCAGTGGCCATGCATCGCATCATGCCTGCAGGTGAGATGTGTAACTTGATATTGCCATTGTTGATAGGCACAGGAAAGACAATTGCAACTTTTGTTTTGCTGTTTTTATTATTATGTCGATATCCTCATTCAAAAGCACTTTACCACCCACACCATTAAACCAGTTAAACCAATGTCCTTACACACACTCTTTTTAGCTCTTTTTCTATCTTGCTTCCTAATCTAGTTGTAATAAACCGGGCATTTTATATTACGATTATTGTTGGCTCTTTGACAAAGTGCTTTTGTTGCTCTTTTGGAAGTTGCTTTGAATAAAAGCACCTGTCAAATGCATAAATGTAATAAATGTAGATTGGATGGTAAAGCCAAGGACAAATTTCCACTTTGTGGACAATAAAAGTAACTGAACTAAACTGAACTAAACCTAAAGGTTAGAAATTGTGTAGTTTCTGCAACACAAGCATCTCCATATGGAATTGCAGGAATAATGACTGTTTCCAAACATGGAACCACATAAAGGCCATGAATTACTATTTGTCTTTTTTTTTTTAATCTTGTCGTCGTTCATTCGTTCAGTCTATTGTTTGTTCGTTCTGTCTATCGTTCCTTCGTTAGTTAGTTCATTCTGTCTATCAATTGTTCGTTCTGTCTATTGTTTCTTAGTTTTTTCATTAGTTCTGTCTATCGTTCTTTCATTAGTTCTGTCCATCGTTCGTTTGTTCGTTCTGTCTATCGTTCGTTTGTTCATTCTGTCTATCAATTGTTCGTTCTGTCTATTGTTCCTTCGTTTTTTTTATTAGTTCTGTCTATCGTTCTTTCATTAGTTCTGTCTATCGTTCGTTTGTTCGTTCTGTCTATCGTTCGTTTGTTCGTTCTGTCTATCGTTCGTTTGTTCGTTCTGTCTATCATTCGTTTGTTCTGTATCATTTGTTCCTTTGTTCGTTCTGTCTATCATTTATTCGTTCTGTCTGTCATTCGTTCCTTCGTTCTGTCTATCATTCGTTCATTCTGTCTATCGTTCGTTCATTTGTTCGTTCTGTCTATCATTAATTTGTTCTGTCGATCATTAGTTAATTTTGTCTATCATTCGTTCGTTCTGTCTATCATTTATTCGTTCTGTGTATCATTTGGTCCTTTGTTCATTCGTTCATTCTGTCTATCATTTGTTCATTCTGCCTATCGTTCCTTCTGTCTATCGTTCTGTCTGTCTGTTTATATATGGCCTCTGTTGGCTTCCAGTAGTGTAAGTTAGAGAAAATAGTCATTATTTTTTGCAATTTTGCTTTGTGATGGTACTGTCACATAAATTACAACACCTTTACCATTTTTAATTTGTTTACACGTTGCATTCTGTAAGTTTTGTAAGTCATAATTATTACACTGATTAAATTAGGACTAACTCACTTTTTCATAACCATATTGTGACCAAGCTTTTCCATTTTAAAAGTGGCAGCTGCAGAACATTCGGTGTTCATGTAAACTTCCCCTTCACACTTCCTGCTGCACATTCTAACCGTGTTGTCTAAAGGTCAGTACATTCAGCCATCCTGAAAGCTCCCCTCAATCAGTCAGACTGTGAATGGATTTGGACATGAGGCGGATGATGGTGTCAGATGTGCCAACTCATTCACTCACAGGTGCTGAACGCGCACATGGCACAGCGTTTGGCAGAGAGGACGAGGGGGGGCGGGACTCCCGGTCGATCGTCCTCTGTGACAATGCTGCTACTCGCAAGCAGAGTGAATGCCCAGATGGGTTTATTGCTATACTAAATGCAAATCCCTGGACTCCACTGTCAGCCTAAGAAATCAATGATACCATGAGAGGGAAAAGACCTATGAGTGTTTGATAAAGCTTTTAGGCTAGTGGCTGTGACACAGAATACTGACATTACTTTTCTTTCTTGAAACTTCAAACAGTGTGTCGTATTAGGAAACACCAATAATCTATAGACCATTTGGGTGTTTGCAAAC
Organism: Anabarilius grahami; assembly: GCA_003731715.1. Lineage (NCBI taxonomy): Eukaryota > Metazoa > Chordata > Actinopteri > Cypriniformes > Xenocyprididae > Anabarilius > Anabarilius grahami. The sequence goes on along the minus strand of RJVU01075544.1, from coordinate 5,708,484 downwards.
ACTGATGTCTTTTTTTTTGTGGGCAGAGCCGACCTGGTGGCAGAAAATGACAGTTCTGTAGTAGCAGTCCTTGGAAGCCACAGAATAAAAGAATAACAAAAGTTCATTTCAAGACAAGTTTATATCTCACAATTCTTTTTTCTCGCAAATCCGAGTTTGACTCACAATTCTTAGAAGGAAAAACAGAATTGTGTTTATTCCCCTTGTGATATAAACACACAATTGCACGTTATAAAGTCCTAACTGGGAGATATAAAAACGTGAATGCAAGAAAAATGTCTGATTCATTCCGATTCTGACACAACAAAGGTGCAACAAATTTTCCTCCACTTGTTACTGTGGTGGCAGAAACACAGTGGCAAGTGATGTAACTCTGATGTCTGCTCCCAAATGGTCTATGGGAATATCATTAGTAGACATATTTTGAACATTTTGATTCTTGATTCAGGTCAATTCTGGTCTTTGAATGTGTTCTTTGTAGTGTCTGTGTTTAATATGTGCACGAGGTATGCAAAGTGTGGGGTGGTGAAATAAAATGATTTTATATATACTATTTAATAACATATGATTTTATATATGCATGGGGTGTTCATCAACTGAAGGCATGCCATCTGAGATTTCTAGTGTTGACAACTCAGAGCCCGCCACATGTATACTTAAAAATTTTGTATTTTATCAGCGTTTTTGTGTTTAAATAGCTACACAAAAATGTTTAGATTACAACTACATCTGTCTTTAAAAAAGAAATCAAGCAAATACTCTCATTATAAAGCAAACACAATTCCGTTCTTATTTTGCTCTGAAACCTGAACGAAAAGGTTTTTTGCTAAGAACGAACCAAAATAAAAACAGTTAATTTCTAATCCATGTATTCAACAGCCTACACCCATCCATTCCCAATCTCGTATTCGTACATCTAGTACTGCCTCACAAACTAAAATCAGGGCTGGGTGGGGGATTGACCAGAGGTGAGGGGGCACAGTGACCGGGCCGGACCCTCCCCTGGCGCCAACGCTGTATGTGCACCTTATTTGTTCAAAAACTCCCCCTGATTTGTTCACTTTCCAGTTTGATTCAGTGGGTTGTGTAGAGCATGTAATTTCGCGATTGCACCGTTTATATCTGCAGGGGTGCTAAAGAATGTTGTCAAAGTGACGTGCGTTTTTTTTGTGTGTATAAAGGCTTAAAAAAGGGATTTGAGAGCATGGCCTGTGGGGAGAAATCGCCCTGGAATTTGTTTTACTTGTTTAGAATTTAGACGTGAGACAAACAATTTGTAGGTTAGCAGGAAGTAGGTCAGCTCACTTTATTGTTCTCCCACGGGTCAAATTATCCAGGTGTGTAAAAATTTTTTTTTTATTTTCAAGTTGAACAGACTTAATATAAGCCCAACCTATTTACATTCAACTTAAGTTAACTCAACTAATTTGCTCCAATTAAAGTCAAGTACAGTAACGAGTAGTCTTTTGAACTAAAGTTTGTTTAGCATTTAGCAATGCAGGGGGCTACAATCCTTGTTCTTTCCTAACTACATGATATGAACATTATTTGCCACTTAAAGGGGTGGTTCACTGGTATATTTCTAGGCTTGATTGTGTTTATGGGGCGCAGTTTAATATGTCTCAATGCTTCGTTTTTAAAAAAACGCTGTATTTTTCATATATTTTACCTTTATTCTTAAGCATTTCCATTTGTATTTGTGTCTAGTGTTTAGATATGTTGTCATTTGTAAATGTTACTGCTGTTTATGTTAGCTTTCAATATACGGTTTTATCCTGATTAAAGCTTTACTGTAGCCAAATACCTGACTGAGTAGTAGCATTTTTGTGAAGGTATCGTTTAATTTATAGCATGAACAACTGTTTGTCTATGAACATAGAAGTTTCTTGGCGTTTGTTGAAGTATGCAATAGGATTTAGCTAACTAGCTAGCGAAGCCAAACCGCATTTGTCTTTGTTTACGTCCTTGATGCAACCAAAAAAATAGCAACACAACAATACATTTAAAAGACATGTACAAACAATAAAACACTTACAGTTTGGGGCGCATAAACAGCAGCTTCTTCTTTTAAAATGGGAACTGCTTCATCTTTTAGTAGTAGCCTTTGTGCAAATCCAGCATTAAACTCGTGTAGATTCTGGAAGCTGTCTTCCGCACTGCATCCAGTGTAGACAATATCACTGATTATAATGGATTCTATTATCTTGACGCATCGCGCCGTGCGCGTTCGGTGTAGACGACAACCGTGGGCAGTGTTTATGTTAATTGCAGGGTTTATGATGTCACCAACCTGGGAAGAAGCTTGTTGTAGTCCAAACCTGTTGTAATTGTAGGCATTAAACTGCCATAACTTCTTAAAAGAACAGCATTTATTTTGAATAGAAATCTTTTGTGACGTCTTTACTGTCACTTTTGTTTTTGATCAATTTAATGTTTCCTTTAATGTATAAATTTCTTTCCAAAAAATAAAAAATCTTACTGACCCCAAACTTTTGAACAGTTCTATATTCTGATTGGTTAACAGACATTCCAAGGTGTTAAAATGATTGCACACCCAGTGCTTTCACAGGCACTTGTGGCCAAATGGTTAGAGAGTCGGACTTGTAACCTGAAGGTCGTGGGAGTCTTAGTACCAGCAGGAAATGTAGGTAGGGGGAATTAATGAACAGCACTCTCTTCCACTCTTATTACCCACAACTGAGGTGCCCATGAGCAAGGCACCTAACCCCAAATCGCTCCCTGGGTGCCGCAGTAAAAATGGCTGCCCACTGCTGTGTGTGTGCACTTGGATGGGTGAAATGCAGAGCACAAATTGGGAGTATGGGACAGCGTACTTGGCCACACTTCACTTTCACAGCATAAATGCATTACCATCTTGGGTAAGCATTCATTTTCAAAAAGTCTGTTGTCCATTTTTTCTTAATGAAATGTGAAAGTGTTATTTAATAAGCAGTCATTAAATGGAAATATATTGTTTTAAAGCATTTTAAGTGTCAAAAATATAAATAATTTTTAAAATGTAAAATGATATATAACCTGCAGTCTGTCCTTTTGTTCACCTTGTTGTTCTGGAGTTGTTGTGTTTTCTTTGGGCAGTGACCTTTAAAGACACTATGCATGAGTTCACTCACCTCAGTCAGTGCTGCACCAGAATGCCCTAAAGATGTCAGATGGCACCTGTGGAAAACAGAAAGTCTGAACCAGCAACAACAACTCTGAGAACCTTGTGGACCCTGGGAAATGGAAAGTTTACAACGAATGCACATTCTGCGAACTCGGATTAACTGAAAACAGCTGCTGGCACATTAGTAAGGCCTGCAGGGATGTTTAGGTCGATTTGTTGGCAAATTTCTCTGTGGCGATTTAGTCAATTCTCACAGAGAGACATAATTCATATGTGAAATTATTTGGAAGTTGAAGATTTGGATATGGAGCTTGTTGCTCAATAGCAGGTTTTTGTTGACACGTTTAGTTTCATTGTAAGTCAGTGCTCTTTAAATGTGTTCTTTTGTATTGTCTGACTTTAAAATGTGCACAGGGTCAGCGCCAGAGTGCATAAAGTTAGGGGGAGCCGCGTGGGGGTGGTGGTTGTGAGGGGAGTCAAACAGCCTACGCCCATCCACTTCCCATCTCGGACTTCTGAGTGGGAGATCTTCCCAGGGCAGTACTGCCTGACAAACTAAAATCAGGGCCCCCACTCCGGGGCTGGATGAGAGGGTTGACCAGAGGTGAGGGGGCACAGTGACCGAGGTGGCAGGGCCTGTATGTGCACCTTATTTGTTCAGAAACATCCCCCTGAGTTGTTCACTTTCCAGTTTGATTCAGTGGGTTGTGTAGAGCCTGTGATTTTGCTATTGTGCCATTTATATCTGCAGAGGTGCTAAAGCATGTGGTCAAAGTGACATGTTTGTGTTTGTGTGTGGAAGGCTAAGAAAGGGATTTGAGAGTGTGGGGAGAAATCGCCTTCGATTTTTTTTTTTTTTTTTTAAATGTTTAGAATTTCCACGAGAGACAAACAATTTGCAGGTGACAGGAAGTAGGTCAGCTCACTTTATTGTTCTCCCTCAGGTCATTGAAATGGAAATGATCCAGGCAGAGCTCCAGACTGCGCCTAAAACGGTCGCATTTGCGACTAAAATTCACACGTTATGGCTGTAAAATATGAATGTTATTTGCGTGTTCTGTGACCAGTAGCCTATCATATCATTTGCTGTGTTGACGTTATTAAATGAGATGCTGCGTGTGAAAGTTTCACTGAGTTAGAGTTAGAGATATGAATGAGTAGGGGAAAATATCACACTGTGCTGTCACGAACTAGTGCTGATGAAAGCCGATTGTATTGTCACCTACTTTGGTGCAAAAAAGCTGCATTTGAACTAGTTCTTCATATAAATTGGTCTATATTCGTCATTCAAAAGGGGAAACTGGCTCTACAGACTGCAGATACACACACAATGCAGCACGTTTTGAATATCATGCTGATCACTTTCATTATTCCACTCTGCTCATGCTCATCAGATAAACTTGAGGTCATAAAAAGTCTTCAGTACCTTAACAAGAGTATTAATGATCATTTTAAGGCGTCATATTTTGTGGAAGGAAAAACAAATCACGATAGTCCCTAATGTGATGACTTTAATTTCATTAAATAAATATGAGAGCTGCATGTTTTAAAGTCAAAAGTTGGCGGTGTTGCGCGTTCTTCAGGCTCTCGAAACAGAGCTTCAGCTCAGAGCAGCTCGCAATCAATGATTAGCGCACATTTGTCAACCGATTGCTTATGAACTAATGCTAATCAATTATATGACATAGTTTACTTTTTATTATTTATATTATAATGTGTTGTAAACGGTAGTAACCAGGTCATAACAACATAATTTTTTTTATCTTCCTCACCTGAACTTGAATGAGCAGCAAAAGTAAAGCACATACATTTCAGAATAAGAGTCCCGCTGTATTTTGGCCTGTTCATTAATCAAAGTCAAGTAGAATGTATATCAATTTCTCCTATTATTTGGTTACACAAACCAAATTTAAAATATTTTTTAAATTTATTTCTATATATTTATATTTATTTTCATTTGATTCAAAGTAAACTGTTGTAGCTTCAGGAAGGAAAGACTAAGAACATTATTTGACACATATTATTCAATATTAAGATTTTACTAGCATCAGGGTTATTATAGTTAACTAAAACCATTAAAAAAAAAATGTTATTGCTTGAAATAAATGTTAATACTGAAATAAAAATGTATACAAACTAAACAGACATGTTTAAAAACAACAAAAAATAAAAATAAAATAAAAAAATATATTAAAACTTAACGAAAAATTAAAGCAGAAAATATAAAAATCTAATCAGATTCAAAATATTAACTGAAACTATAATAGTATTAAGTGAAAATAGTGACATTCATTTCCCAGAAAAATCACAAGATGAAAGTGCTGATACTGTAAAGGGGAGATATATAAACACAACAGGATGACTAAAAGTAAGTGATTTAAAAATTTAAGTTCATTGTTGTGTGGCTCTTAAAAAAATTATTTGGTTCCTGTTTTTTCCCCCTATAGGAGCCAATGGCTCCTTAATGAATTTTTTTTGTCTGGAGCCCTGCCAGGTGTGTATATGAATACTCTCTGTTGAGTCAAGTCCTCACAACTGAATACGTTTCTTTTTGTAACTGTATAAGAAATACACATTCAGAAATGTTAGTCACTTATGTGCATTGATCCAGTGTACATAACCCAATTTACATTTGTTTCTCATTTCAGACATTTTGCTGTAGACCAGAAAATGTAGCATCTTGCAATTTTTCATTTCACTGGTAATACTTCACACTTTAAAACACTTTGGATTTTTTTGGGGGGTTGGTATTTTCATTGTCTTTGAAAGAAGTCCGTTATGCTTATAAAGGCTGCATTTATTTGATCAAAATTACAGTAAGAGCAGTAATATTATAAAATAATATTACAATTTAAAATAACCATTTTCTAATATATTTTAAAATGTAATTGATTTCTGTGATGGCAAAGCTGAATTTTCAGCATCATTACTACAGTCTTCAGTATCACATGATCCTTCAGAATTCATTCCAATATGCTGATTTGGTGCTCAACAAACATTTGTTTTTATTTATTTATTTATTTTTTTTTTTTTTGTGGAAACCATGATGATAAATCTTTAGTAATAGGAAGTTTAAAAGAACAGTATTTATTTGAAATGGAAATCATTTGTGACATTATGAATGTCTTTACTGTCACTTTTGATTTTCATCAATTGAATGCATCATTGCTGAATAAAGGTATACATTTCTTTCCAAACTTTTTAACGCTTCTATATGCCAACTTTGACTACCGCAATAGCTGAAATGAAATAACAATGACAAATACTTTCCTGTCATTTATTAATCTTGACTAATGTTAATTTCTACATATACTTAATAATTTCTAACATAAATAAACAATGATCAATAGTTTATTTATGTAGTATTTGTTTAATTAACATATTAACCTAGTTTTATAAATACTGTAAAAATATTTGTGCAGGTTTGTTTACCTTGTTTTGTGAACTATCTTAAAGGATTAGTTCGCTTTCAAATGAAAATTACCCCAAGCTTTACTCATCCTCAAGCCATCCTAGGTGTATATGACTTTCTTCTTTCTGATGAACACAATCGTAGAAATATTAATAAATATCCTGACGCATGCGAGCTTTATAATGGCAGTGAAAAGGGGTTATGAGTATGAAGCTGAAGAATGTGCTTCCATCCACATCCATCCATCATAAACGTACTCCACACGGCTCCGGGGGATTAATAACGGCCTTCTGAAGCGAAGCGATGCATTTGTGTGAAAATATATCCATATTTAAACAAGTTATGAAGTAAAATGTCTAGCTTCTGCCAAACTGCCTTCCGTATTCAAGTTACGAACAAAGTGTAAACTGGTGTCGCGTCAGTTAAGCTTTTTCCGCAAGTTGAATATGGAAGGTTGTAGGACGTAACGCAAGCTTTTTGAACCGCAAGAGTTTTACACTTTCTTCATACGTTGAATACAGAAGGTGGTCTGGTGGAAGCTAGATATTTTACTTGTTAAATGTTTTTTTTTTTTTACACGAACGCATCGCATCGCTTCGCTTCGCTTCAGAAGGCCTTTGTTAACCCCCAGAGCCTTGTGGAGCTCGTTTATGATGGATGGATGTAGATTGAAGCACTTTCTTCAGCTCATACTCGTTGGTCCCGTTCACTGCCATTATAAAGTCAGAATATTTATTAATATTTCTCAGATTGTTTATCAGAAAGAAGAAAGTCATATACACCTAGGATGGCTTGAGGTTAAAGCTTGGGCTAATTTTCATTTGAAAGTGAAATAATTCTTTAAGTGTTTTCGTTTTTTTCATCAGAGAATTTTTGTTTTTTAAACTCAACACAATCATATGCAAGTTTCCTCTGATGGAATTCTACAATAGTTCTTTGTCAACTTCTTTTTCATTTTGTTCTGCTGCATACTCCTCTGCATTGTATTTGCTGTGTAGTAATTCTAATTTAGGCTAATTTTCACCCTGTTGTTCTAAACTTATATGACTAATTTTCTTGTGGGTCTTTTTCATACAGTTGTAGTTCATAGTGAGCTGTTCTCTACAGAAAAAAACAACAGCTTATGGGTTTGGAACAACGTAAGGGTGAATTATTCCTTTTAATAGTGTTTTTAAATTCACTTTTGACCCACTGACTGACTGCTCAAACCCACCTCGAGGAATTCTGTCCTGATTACTCTGATTTCTCAATACGTCCGGAAGAGGTCTGCTTGCATGACCTGTCTCTCCCGCCAGGCTTATTCCGGTCATCGAGTCTACCAACAGCGCGGTCAATACTGGCGTGCTGAGAGGCTGAATAAGTGAGCTCTGAGGAGGAGACCGACACCATCAGCCTCACTCTAGAGTAGACCATGATCCCTGGAAGACCACTGGCTCAATGAGGAAATTAGAATTTCTTTGGGTCTAAATGTGCGAGATTAGGTGCTCAGTCCATAATGATAGTTGGTTTGTTCTTTTGAAACATTAGTGGGTGGGAGAAGAAGCACATGCCCAGTGATTTTTAAAAATAAATGTTCTAGTTTTATGTTCTGTCATATTGCTGTGAGGGATTTGGCTGTTCATTAAAGGAACGTTGCGCCTGGAGGTGGGCTGGTATATTAACTGCTTAGTCTAAGTGACAACAGGAGCTGTGAAAATAATTGGCCCTTGTTTGAAATGGCTATAAATCTACTTTTATTGTGAAGAAGTGCCATGTGTTCGGCAGCTCTTAAGGGAACAGAAAGCCCTTGTTTTAAGACTCTTTCAGCTTTTTCACAGAGCACCGTGTGTTTTGTCAACAAAGTCTGCTTTTTTGAGTTTTTTTTAGCTGTTGTTTTTATTGTGTCTGCTTGTAAATGGATAAGTTGGAACATCAAAAGTAGATCATATCATGTTCTTGCTCTCATTAATCTTTTGGAGATTTTAACACATCTAAAGGTAGATTTGAATGTTTATACTAATCAAGTTTTTGCTCTCATTGATTCATTGGAGATTTTAACACAGGTTGATATAGCTGTGTACTAACCAGACACAAGATGACAAGATTCCAGTGACAAGAAATCGTTTGCAAGAATGATGTGACACAATGCAGTCAGTCACAAAACAGATCTGCCAATCAGAACCTCTCTGATTGCAAACCACTAGCAACTATTACCAGTACTGCAGCTGAAGAGTGTAAATCTAAGAGCACATACATTGAATTTACTTCCATTTTTTCTTGCTTTTTAAGGTTGTGAAATGTCTGATTCTAAACTCCTACAATTGTTTTCCCCTCACCCGTGTTTGGTTTACTTCTAAGGTTCTTTGGTCCAATGACATTTCAATGTGGGTGGGGCTATCTGGTGTGACAACACAGGCATATTTTAATATTATTTATATACAATTATAATATTTTATTTTTATATTTTCAATTTTCATTTGAATTTGTTTTAATAACTGATGTGCTTTTTGCCATTTTTATTTTGCTATTTATCTTTAATTTTATATTTATTTCAGAAGTTTAGTAAGAATTCTACTTCAACTTATTTTACCTCAGTTAGCTGTCAAGGCAATATTATCAAATCAAAGTGATTTGAAAACCACTTAAGAATTTTGGTGTTTTATCAACACCAAAATTCAAAAGACGTTTGAACACCTAGTTAATTCTGTCATAGGTCTTCTTTGTTCTTCAAAGCATAAGACATCCTAAGATATCACAGATATTTTTTATCAAAGGCAGCCAGACTGTTGTGTAACTACATTATAAACATCAAATGCCATTTGACTCATCTTTACAGTAGAATTGAGTAACTACTAAGGAATTACGGTCAGAATGAAAACATGCATGCGTCTAGAAATTCATCATTTTGAAACTTGCCTTAATGTCATTTTAAAACATTTTTTTTTACAATTTCCATTGTTCCGGGCCAATCGTGTGACCACGTCTCTGCACGTCCTGCCACATGATTATGAAAAGGTTTTTCTGAGAAAGAGTCTCCATTTCTATAGGGCGTGATTTTGCCACTGTGTTTATCCTTTTTCCCCTTGAGATATATATATATATTTTTTTTTTTTCTGATGGTGGCCAGATAAGGCCGGGTTTTAATATCATAATGAGGTTGACCTATATCAGCCTATATCACTTACTGTTGTTTTCACAGAGGAAGGCATCAAAGCCATAATCCACGGAAAACAGATGGAATTCCACCTGCTCCATACATTTAGTTAGGACCATTTTATAAAGTAGATTACCATCCCTGGGGATCGTTAACCCCCTTAATATGGCTGCAAATTGTGAATATGCAGTACATTTGCTGGGGTACATTATTTCTAAAAGGAAGGGAAAACCTAAAAGATGCAGGATTTTCCCAAGATGATGCTGTTAAAAGCTGTGAAACAGACACTTTTTTAAGTGTGTCAAGCTTCGGCGCCCCTAGTCATTTAGATGACCAGGCTATTTTTGAGCATGTGCAAATATGTGTTCCTTTGGCTGAAAACGTGCTGGAAAGATGAATCTCTGTGTGCATATACTCAGCTAAAACTAAACTAGAAATTGTTTATAAGGCTCCATAAGCATGTTTCCAGCACCCAAGGCCATGATGGAGCTGGTGAACTCTACGTGGACCCATTTCTTGAAAGTCTTTATCGCTTCAGGCCGTAGAGGCCCAATGAGATGAATTAGTGTAGTCGTTAATGCTTCAAAGTCACATTTTAACCTGCTTGCTGACATGCCCTTGGGTTCACATCAAGCCTCTGTGGCTCATCCTGCCCAAAGCGATTGTTCCTCTTTTGGTGTGGTGTACTGTGACACATGGGTTTTATTTTTGGAGGTTTGATGGAACTCTCAGTTTTGGACGGTAAAAATTGTCCTCATTCAGTTTGAGGCAACTTGTGGCAGAAAACTGAATCACAATGCTAACCGTTTACAACTGCAATGCGTTGTTTATTTAAATTTTTGTTGGTGACAGTAGCTGGTAACTATTTTTATAATGGCGAATAAGCAATATCATGACTGATATTATAAAACTACACTGCCTGTTTTTGTTGTTTTTTTTAATAGCGCTGTACTAATCAAAATAATATAATGTACTGTAAAAAAAGATACTTTTGGTAATACTTTACAGTAAGGCATAATTTGTTAATTAGTTATAACATTAGTTATTGCATTAGCTATATACAGTAGAACTAACATTTTTACAGCATTTATTATTTATTTATTATTATTTTTATTATTTATTATCTTTGGCTGCATTTACTTATAAAAAAAACTGCACTTTTTTTGAAATATTTTTACCATTTAAAATAACTGTTATCTGTTTTAATATATTTTATAATGTAGTTTATTCCTGTGATGGCAAAGCTGTATTACTTCAGTCTTCAGTGTCACATGATCCTTCAGAAATCTTTCTAATCATTCTAATATGCTGTTTGGTGCTCAGTAAACTTTTCTGATTATTATCGATGTTGAAAACAGTTGTGCAGCTTAATATTTTTGTGGAAATATTGATACATTCTTTTTCAGAATCCTTTGATGAATAGAAAGAACGAAAAGAACAGCATTTGCTTGAAATGTAAATCGTTAAACACAAACTATAAATGTCTTTACTGTCACTTTTGATAAATTTGATGCATCCTTGTGGATTAGAAGTATTAATAATTCAAAATAATCTTAATAACCCCCCAACTTTTGAACAGTAGTCTAAAAGTAGAAATAATATTTTTTCCCACCTGAGTATAACAGTGATATTACCACTATTATCTGCATCCAGCTGCCTACTACAGCAGTTGATTAAACTGTGATGGGATGAATTATTTTAACATTATAAAAAATTATATCGAATTAGATTTTGCTTTGATCTCTGTAGACTGTAGATGTGCTTCCGTTTTCATACAAATTCAGCAGTTGTCCTCCTTTTATCATTGCTCATGAAGTGTTTTGTAGTCAGCCTGTGTGTTTGGAGGGGAGCACAGAGATTGTTGATATTGATTCGTCTAGTTTCCGGTGCTTGTTTGGAGAGACATCGGTGTGAAATGCCTGAGCGACTAAACAGCTCTGGCTGGCCGCTCTCTGCTCATTGTTCTAATTACAACAAGCATAGTTTGGGCCCCCTATGTTTTGCTTTCCGAATGTGTGTCATTGTGTGCGCTGCCTCTGCTCCACAATGGTGCTTCCAGAATGTTGTCTTGAGGGCTTTGTTGTCCAGTGGGCTCACACGAAGACCGTGGGGCCATCTGACGTGAGAAAAGCCCTCCGGATGATCATGTCTCATCATTTGTTAATTCTTGTTTTCTGCATCAGTACACACAAAAAATTAATACGAAATCCCATATTCACTGCATGTCTTGCTGCTCACAACCTGTAGGATGAGATTATTTTGGTGTTTCTTGATTTCAGACAGATTTGCTTTACAATTCTCTTTCTTTTGCCCTCAGAACTGAAGCGCATTGTTCAGTTGGACCTGGACCTCAAATTCAAAAGCAACATCAGAGACCTCTTCCAAGAGTTTAACCATTTCCCTTATGAGGCTGTCATTGGAATTGCACGTGAAATGCAGCCAGTTTACAGGTACTTTACGCAGCTCTATGTACTGTCATTTGATTGGGTTCACTGTTCTCAAATGTATGTTCCCTAAAAAAAAGGGCTATGCAATATATCCGAACCACATCGGTTATGATGTTTCGGATGTTTTTTTAAATGCATCGGTAGTGCTTGAGATTTATATTTATACATATAGTTTTAACGATAGTTTTAACATTTTATAGTTGTTAAATGTAAAGCAAATCTAAACATGAATAATGATTTTTTTATCCTGTAAAAATAAAACACTGAAATCAACATTATAATGTAATTTATTTAGACAAAATAGAATTTTAATACCTGTTATTAGTTATCAGCTATTACATGAAAATAATTTTAATATTGGTGCTTTTCACTGTTATTTTAGTATTATTTATATTGTATTATTATAGTATTTATTAATATTTTGAATTAGCTTTTTGTTTTTTATATTTTCAGCTTCATATCGGTTTTAGTTTTAGTCATTTTATTTTGTGCTTTTATTATTTGTATCAGTTAGATTTTTTTCTCTTAAGCTTTAATTTATTTCAATTTTAGTACTTCAACTTAAATGTTAACCTTAAATTTTAGTTGTCAAGGCAACATTTCTAATTTACATTTAAGTGTATGTTTTCATTGTGATTTATATTTAAAGGGGACATATCATGAAAGTCTGACTTTTCCCATGTTTAAGTGCTATAATCAGGTCTCTGGTGCATCTACCAGCACTGAAAATGTGAAAAAGGACAACCCAGTAACTTTGTTTTGGTAAGCCTTTCTCTGCAAGCATGAGACAAATCGAGCTGTTCAGATTTTGCTGCCCTTGTGACGTAGGAAGGGGATCTTATTATAATATTACCGCCCCCTGAATCTGTATGTTTCCACCCACGGCGCCGCCATTGTTTTCGCAAGCGACGAGTAACACTGGTCCTGGAGTGCAGCAGCAGCAGCTGTCCCACAGTTTAGCTACAACCCTGATCAAACACACTTGAATGTATTCAGGACTACTAAAGCTACGTGAAGGAAGGTGAGTTGTGTCCCTGAGTTCGTGATAGTGATAGTTCGTGAAGTGTCATCTTATTTATGAAGGGAATGTGGCGAGATAAATTCATATAGCAGTATGTGTAAGTCATTAACACTAGAATGCTTCACACGATTGTCAGTAAAACACAGGATTTGCAGAAATTGATTCTCAAAGATGGATCAATACCAACTGATCCAATTTCATATATATTTATTTCGTGATGTGGCTAAAGTTACCATTGTTTCTTACTGTATTCACGGAGACCAGAGCCATTTCGTTATTTAAAATTTTAACCCAAAAACGCGTGTAGTCTGTATAATTCATAAACGCATCTTCATTCTTATTGAGTCTCTCCAACAGTGTGTAGCTTTAGCCACGTTAGCCGTGCAGCACGCTATCAAAATCATTCAGAATTTACTTTTAGCAAACATCCACAAAATCCATGCCATACCTATGGTATATGCTGCATCAAGAATAGTTTGTAATGATCCATTTTGTGAGTTATATTTTGCCGTGTTAGCTTCTGTATTATGTATGCCTCAGTGCATTGGAATGACGAGCTTGGGGGTGGGGAGCACGAGCTCATTTGCATTTAACGCAACCCACCCACAAAAAGGCTTGATTTTGCTCACACCCAAATCGGGGCAAATTTGACAAGCTATAATAAATTATCTGTGGGGTATTTTGAGCTGAAACTTCACATTGTTTTGTATTTTACATAGTAATACCATGATAATTTGGACATGTACCGTGGTAGTTCAATGGTAAATATGATCTCATAGTATTACCATAGACTTCATCAAAGTACTGGTTTGGCAATATTAGGAAAGTACTAAAACTATACATCAAACATGCAAAGGAAATAGAGGTGCAGTCTCTTTTTTTGCATCCAGGTTTAGCAAAACGGTGACATTGGCAGCTCTAGCACAGTCCTACTGTACAGTTTGATCAGAACAGCTTTTCCAAAGCCTGAAAGAGACTGGGCAACCTGTTCTCCTGGTTCACACGGCATGCCTTTCAGAATGTCGGAATGGTCAATGCTGTTTGTCTTGTGGCCTGGCAAAGTCAAGCTGACATGAAACTGGAACCGAACAGAGGTGGAAGCCTTTTCACAGTGTTGTCCAAGAGCCATCATGTGACTAGAGCTTTCAGGAAACTCTTTCAATTAGCTCCAGTGTTTGGCCACCGAAACATGAGGAGGAAGCTCAGATTGGTGATAGGAATTCACAAAGGAGGCTGTTTTTTTTTTTTTTCCTACAGTTGCTTCCTACTAGTNCTAGTGTGTGTGTGTGTGTGTGGTTCTGTGTATGTGTGAGAGATGGAAGGGGCTTGTGGCCTTAAAAACCCCCAGAAACCGTTCAATGATGTTATGTCTCCTTTGAAGCAAGGCGGCCTTCCTTAAACAGACCTTCCTAGTTCATAATTCTTTCAGTCTCCCTATACAGGGACTAATGTATTAAACAGCTTTAATTACTAGGATCTTTAACAGAAAGGTGTCAAGACCCACATGATTGAACATATAGGCACGTTTTATCAGATTAATGTTGATGTTGATTGAGCAATTACCATAGCAGTTCACTGGATGACACTAGATGGTGCTGTAGATGGCTCACCATTCCCTTTTTGTCCTACATTCCCATTAGACCTGCCTCACTTCAGTCAGGGCCTTTGTATAAGAAAACAACTGCAAATTGTAGCAAGCACATCTCTGTTAGAGTAATAATTCACAATATATTATAATAACTTACCAAAATTGAAAACCTTTGGTTATTTATTTTCAACAATGTGAATGTCTCAGTTGAGCATTATTTATTTGTATTCCGTACATTTCGCTGTGAAATCTTTGTTAAATCAATCGCATTTCAGCGCAGGCTTTGCAAACAGACTTTTTACGATTTAAGCGCAGAGGACTGAGCAAAACAAAACAAAACACTTGTCACGAATTAGAAGTCTAAAATGAGAAGTTTTAAACAGAAATGATTTTGATATAAGAGAAGAGGGGCTTGAGTTTGTTGCACAGCATTATTTGTTTAAATCATGAGAGGCGTCAAAGCTTCTCCTACATCCTACGTCTTACATCGGCTCACGGGTTTCTCTGCAGTTACTCTGTAGGGAATTGTAGTTGGTTGCTTTGAATGATTATATTATATTTTACTTCAGAATGTTGCATTCGACAAATCAGAATCAAGTATTTCAGAGAATGGTGTCAATTAAAGAGTGATATTGATAGATGTGACCTTTCCTTACCTGGTGTTATAAGGTCACTATTGTTTTCATTCATCCATACAAGCATTTTGAAATCTAACATTTCATCATGTTTTGTCATTACATTATTCATCTGTGTATTCATTATTTTGTTAAGGATCTGGGAAGTGAACTATACTTCAGCTGATGTGGTAGCGGTCAGGGTTTCAGCTGTGTGATGAGCTAATATAATTTCGGGATAAAAGAAACAAGCTACGCTGATGGAAAAATTGTCCCCATGAGAGGTTTTTCTCCACAACAGAGTGCAGGTTTTCCACAACAGTTCTTACACAACTACTTCACGCAAACAATTGAGAAGGATGAAAAAAGCATAATCAGCCATTGAGATATCTTTGGTACGTCAGCAGCAGCAGCACTGGGGTTTGGTGATAACATCTAACACCTGTGCCAGTACAATGACCCCCTAGGCTGCTGTAATGAACTTTTGGTATTTTCCAAGCCTTCTGCTTGGCTGGCATAGGCCTTAGACTTTGTTGGCGAAGCTCTCTACGCTTCCAAAACCTCAAATTTTCACTGATGCAGCATGTTCGGGTGTCTCTTGGCACTGAGGTTTGTGGTTCTTTCAGTGTTGTTGCATTACTTTTGCTGCAACTGAGGCAGAAAGAACACACAGCAGGGCTGAAGATAGCTACCGCTGTTTCTCTCCAGAGCTGTTCTTAGCTAGTGAAGAGTTATTTTAGCTAATGTGCTTTTTAGCTAATGGGGTCTTTAGAAAGAAATGATAGGCCAGACTTTTCAGCATGGTGAGTGTAACTATTTTGAGGTTCACGTCTGAAAGACATTACATTTCTTGCTCATTGGTTCAGTTGTTTTGCAGTTTGCCTCTTTGATTTTCTCTTGACATGGGAGTAAGTCGGTTGTCATTTATCCGGAGCAACAGACAACTAACAACTAACCCAACCGGAGCAACTAACCCTAACACAATAAAGCATCAAGCTTTGCAAAACATTTATTTATTTTTAATTAGCATTTTTGTCTTGGTTTCCAGTGAAATATATAAACATTTACGTGAAGCGTATATAATTAATTAATTAATAAAATATATCTGGAATTATATATAAATTGTAACACTTTAGTATAGGGAACACACAAACTATTAACCACAACTTTTCTCTCAATAAACCCCTAATTTACTGCTTATTAATAGTTAGTAGGGTAGATGTTAAGTTTAGATATTGGGTAGGATTAAGAATGTAGAATAAGATCATGCAGAATAAGGCATTAATATGTGCTTAATAAGTACTAATAAATAGCCAATATTCAAGAAATATGCATGCTAATAAGCAACTTTACATTTTTAATATTTTTGATATATTTTTACTAGTGGGTGCAGGACACTATAGTTCATTTATTTAAGTGAGGATAGCAAAATAAAGTAAACTGTGACATATTATACCCCAAAATTCTTCATACAGTGGACTACCAGTAAAATTGGATTGGAACCCAAAATTATTCAGATACTTTGATCTGGCCATGTTGTGCTTAAGTGTTATCTCACATAATTAAGATTCTTTTTTTTCTGACACAGTTTAACTCTAAGATCTTGTCATATTTTATTACCATTTTTTTTTACACTATAGTGAATAAACTGTATTATTGAATGACATTTTCAAGGTGTCTGAATAAATTTTGGTTTGACTGTATATATATATATTGCTTAAACTAATTTTGCAAAATGCATTTACCAACATTTTTGCTTTCTTGTCCAGTAAAAACATCAAACCTTCTTAAAACGATGCAGTTCCTTGAAAAGCAAAATTGCATAAGATATTGAGACTGGTTTTCAGAGAATATATGTTGAATTAAGTATTTTTGAAGTATAAATTTCATAAAGGTTTGTTGAGTTTATTCTTAATTGAAAATATTTTATTTAAAATAAATATACATAATAAATTAAGAATAATAATATATGATATATAATTAAATAAAATCATGATAATTTTAATTTAAATAAATATATTGTATAAAATTATAATTTAATTAGAGTATATTCTATGAAAATAACCTAAATATATTATTTTTGCCTGTCAAGTAAATGTAAATGACTTTTTTTTCCTTTTTTTTTTAAGTGTAAAATCTATTCTTGGATTGAACGTATCGACCTTTTGGTTGCGCTCCCAGACCTATAAAGTCAGCATGAAACATCATTTGCAATGCATTTTTACTAATTTTATGTATAGGATATTCAATTAGATAAACTGAACATTATTTTATCCATAAGCTATTATACCATGCCACCCCAGAGTTTTCTGACAAATCTTAAATTAAAAAGAAACTTAATGTTAGTATTTGGGGAGATTTGAACATATTTGTGTTGCTTGTATAGAATGTATGAAGCAGGACAGAAAAGCTGAGTGGGATGTATAGAGGTGCCAGAGCTCAGGATCACTTGAGCCCTCATATTTCGGTTGTGAGCCTCTCCCTTCCACTGGCCTCTACTCTGATCGGGCCAGGGCACAAAATGGAGCATGGCAGCGTGCCAGGGGTCTGGAATCCTCGCTGAGCACACGGCTCTGAATGAATGCAAACACAGAGCTGGGAATTCTCTAATCGGATTGAGAGTTCCAATACGTCAACAATTACACACACCCTTTACCTCCCTGTGGAACTCAAACATAAATGATTATTTGTTTATGAGTACTCCTGTTTATTTATTGCTTGGCTTGATGAGTAGTTTTCATAAAGTCTGGATGGAGATTAGTTGTTCTGAGAAGAGAAATCTTTTGTAAACAATCTGTAAAGATCTGTGTGGTTTTTGAGACTGCCTTGATGCTGCTGTCTTTGTAGGCTGCTTTAAGATTTGGTTCAAGCATCAGTGTGCAAAATTGTAAAGCCATGTTTTGGTGTCGTCGATATGTGGGTTCTTTCAACCACAGAAGAGGTCTGTAGACATCTCTTTAACTAAAGGTCTTCCTCCATCTCTGTGTGGTGGTTTTACAGCGCATGCAGATTTCATGCAGTGGCTGCATATTAAATTGTGTCATTTGCGCCTGAAAATCCCCTAATCTGCTAAATGTAATATATGAATATTAAAATCCTGAGAGGGAAGCTGGGGTCAAAGGACAAACAAATGGACTGTAGAGGACTTAAAACAAGCCTATTCAGATCTAAGTTACTGCAACATCATTTAATCATTTTAGTGGGTGATTTTTAGATTAGCTGTTGATGAAAAACGGTAATTGCTATAACCTTTACCAGTTACCATTGTGTCTGATTAAATGTATGCAGTATCAGGTTTTTGTATCTGTATAAGTAGAGACAATCAATCAGTCAGTCAATCAGTCAGTCAATCAGTCAGTCAATCAGTCAATCAATCAATCAATCAATCAATCAATCGTTTTGATTGAGGGAAACAAGATATATTTCTAGTTTCAACTCTGTATATTCTACAGACATTTCCATTTAAATGCATTTAAGTGACTCACATTTGGTTTTTGACCATTAAAAATAGGTAATGTTTAACCATTTCAAAATGGACCCAAATTGAGATCCCCATATCTATGGAATTGAACCATATATGGCCTTAAAAATATACCAAAAGAAAAGTTTGTTAAAAACCAAAATATGAAAAGATATTAAGAGATCTTTAATAGTTCTTGAGTTACAAGCATGCAAACTTGGAGCAGAAAAGTTGATATAATGCAACATATGCAATTTTCCTGTAGCTCAGTGGTTAGAGCATGGCAGTAGCAATGCCAAGGTCATAGGTTCGATCCCAGGGATTGCACATACTCAGATACAAATGTATAGTATAATGCAATGTAATGCAATGTAAGTCGCTTTGGATAAAAGCGTCTGCCAAATGCATAAATGTAAATGTAAATGTAATGCAACAAAATGGCTAAAGTCAACAGATTTTACTAATAGACCTACCAATCTCTGTGTGAAAATAAAATAATAATGCTACTATCTTTCTAAAATCATTTTTATCTCCTGTAATTTGGCTCCAAATCTCAGGTGAAAATTGCCATTTTGAAACACCTCTACAAAATAGTGGATTACTCAGTAAATATATACATCCATGACATGTAATATTTTGTATATCATTATTAATGTTTGTCTTTCTTCAGAAAAATATTAACAAAATCAAAAATTTGAGTCGGGGGAAGTTTCTGAAGTTTGGTTGATTTAACACTGAATGACCTTTTTTTGTAATACACACTGCGACCAAGCAAAATGTGTAAAAGTGGTGGGCATATGTCCTGTTAGAAATGGTTTGTCATGTCCAGTGTGTTCTGTCTTGTCTGACAGTGTTCTTTTAGGACTGTTTTCACCGTCACAGAAGCTTTTGTGCCTGTGTTCTCTGTCCTGATGTTAACCCTGATGTGCTTTTGCTGTGAGGGTCTGGGAGAAGCCCCTGGTGTTTTGTTGGTGAGCACTTGTCTAGTGTCTACCATTTAAGTAGTGTTCTTGTGTCATTTTCTCAGCTGTGAGTTTTGAAGGGCCTGCCCGCTGTCTGTGTTAATTACAGCAGCAGCGAGTCTTGTCTTCAGACAACCATTTAAGGTGCTGTCAGTCTGTGTTACTTTACACATGTTCAGTGTAACACACACATAAACATCTCAGCTACATAGCCTATATTTACGTCTTCCCAACCACCCTAAATAAAGTTTTTCCAGCAAAGAATGGAAGCATCAGACTGAAGAATTTTGCAATGTTTGCTCAAGCACAAAACAAATCTGCTCCAGCTGGACATCGTTTGTCATTAATCTCGGCATGTGCAGATTTGGCAGTCCAGTCGGACTGTCCGTGCGCTCACGGGATAACTGGAATTCCTGCTTGTCTGATGAAGGTTTCCCTTAAATGTCTAAAAAATATTTTTTTGATATGGTCACAATCATTACATTGCAAAATTTTAAAGAGTTTTTTTTAAAACTATGATAATATAAAAGAGTGAATTACCAAAACCTACATTTTTGTGTTTTATATCACTTTTTACACAAATTATCCCACATTCATTTCCACTACAACCAACTTTTTGTGTTTTGTTCCACTACAACCAAAAGTTTGTGTACTTGCTTGCTTGCTAATATGGACCATATATGAAGAAAATAATGAAAAATGAATGTAAATTTCACTTTTGAACAGGATAATTTTATTGTAAATGTATTGAATTTTCCTGTAATGCATGTGTATCCACTGTATGGAAGCCCATTCCACCACATAAGAAAAAACCTATTCATTAGTAAATCATAATTATGAAATAAAAAGTCAAAATTATGAGATACTATTTCATATTAAAAGTGGAAATTTAGATAAAAAGTAGACAATTAAGAATCAAAATTGTCATATCTATCATATTTATGACTTATCTCTAGTGGTTAAACAGGTCGTTGTTGATCTGTACGGACCAAGCCCCACGGTTCGGCACGCATGGGATTCGCGGATCAATTGCAAGTTTCACCGCAATAGAGTAAAATCTTATCATTTGCACGTGTTTTGTCTTGCTAGTTTACACATTAAATAGATATAAAACCATTCAAGCGCTAGAAGAGGCAAAAGAGGATTTAATTCGGTATACATACAAGGCTCGCGCGCACACACAGATAGAGGTGCGTTTCAGATAGCTCGTGAACTCCAAATTGATTTCTCTTTCGCGTCCTCAATGCACTTGGATGGTCACATACACGCATTATGTCAGTCAAAATACCCCTCTCAGCAAATATTCTCGTAAACACATTCGGTTATGTCTTAATTGAAGGAGGTGAGAATTCGAATGTGTATCTATCGGATGTGTGCGTGCATGGGGTCTTACTCTTAAAGTGACAGCAACCTATAAATACCTGCTGTTGTCTGTCATGTAAATCAAACAACAAAACACAGCTTTAACAAAGATTAATCTATATTAAATTTATACAGTGAACAGTGTCATTTTATTTAATTATTACATTTCTGTACATGAAAATGAATGCTACAGTTAGACCTTATACTTTATTTGTAACTTTATGTTGTATTTATCTATGCTTGTAATTGGTGTACAGTATTTGTTCTTTATTAATGTATTAATTAGGCTAGTAGTTTCTGCTGTGGTATCGGAGTAGTTA
This sequence comes from Anabarilius grahami, assembly GCA_003731715.1. Taxonomy (NCBI): domain Eukaryota; kingdom Metazoa; phylum Chordata; class Actinopteri; order Cypriniformes; family Xenocyprididae; genus Anabarilius; species Anabarilius grahami. The sequence continues at coordinate 5,687,041 of RJVU01075544.1, read as the reverse complement.
AAGTGGGCTAAGTAATAAATGCAAAGTTACCCCCCAAATTTTTTTTGTGCTGATCCGAAAAATGATCCGATCCGTAACTTAATAACCGTGATATGAACCGAACCGTGAGTTTTGTGATCCGTTGAACCACTACTTATCTCATATAGTTTTAACTTTTTAAAGCCAAAATTGACATCATTTTGACTGTCATAATGATGACTTAGATCATAAAAATGAACTAGTGTCTTATAATTATGTCTTTTTACGACTTTATGATTTACCAAAACATTTTTTTTTCCTGACGTGGCGTCATAATTGGGCTTCCGTACTGCTGTTTGACATTGTTAGTTGACAAAGTAAACTAGAGCGAGTGTTCAAATCTCCCCAAATACTAACATAATAGTATAGTTAAAGAAACTTTGCATAGTGCATTTATGCATAGAAACTTAAATTTTATATTGCATGCTAATGTGCATTAAACTGGGCTGTGTTCCATCGTTTGTTTGTGGTCTTTTTCAAATTCCAGCAAGTCTGTCAAAGCAAATTCCCCATGAAATATAGGGATATCAGAAGCTTTATTTTTTCCAGTATCAGTGTTGTGATGACAGAAGAACATTCATTGGAGCCGTACCATTTGTTAAAATGTAATCTCGTTCCAGTTTTTTTTTTTTTTTTTTCCAGGAGTTGTGATGCCAGGCTTTTTTCTTTCGGGACAGAAAGCGATTGCAGAAACAGCCAGGCCTTGTGACAGTGCTGACACGACTCTAGTCTATACAAACAGATTTCTATCTGTACTCCTGTGTAACTATAGGGCTTTGTCTAGCCTCAGGGTCTGCACATTAAGACCCGTGTCCAGTCCGTAAACACTCCGGCTCCGGATCTACATCACTTACTGCATCTGTGCCCATCCTGCTCTCACTTACTGTATTTGGCACCACGTCATTACCGCTTCATGTTTTTTTCTTTTTCCTCTAGTGCTCTCTCTCTCTGTTCTTTCTCTGCTCTGAGCTTTAACATTGTTTGGAAGGAAGGCACTCTTGCTTTCTGAACCAGTTGTCCTGACATAAACATTATGTCAGGACTTTTGTGTTTGGATTTGGACTGAGATGTTGCAGAATAGCTGGTGATGTGCCATCTGTAAACAATGAGCATACACTAGTGAACATTTATAGTAAATTTCACAAAGTAAGTGACACTCAAGTAACTCATTGAATTAAACATGATTTTTGGAAGTAGAAAGTCTAAAATAGTATTTTCTTATAAAATGTATTTCTTTAATCCTTATTTTATTTAGGCTACACTTTGAAAAATATTTTTTTACAGTAGGGCCCTTTTTCCTAGATTTATTTTCAAATTCTTAAATTTCAAATTCTGGATTTAATACTAAATGAATCAAATTCATTCTGTGACATTCCACGTTATACAGTAAATTCCATTTTAATGACTGGATTCTGCGATTTAAATCCACATTTTCTACATCACAATGGTTTGATGGTACTGCTATTTAACTATGATCTGCGTGCGTCCAAACAATGTTAGTATGGCAATGTCTTCTGACCACAGTTCAGAAATGTCTCATTGTTTGTTTCATGCCTTGATTTAATTAGAATTTTTTTATGCCAGAACTCATGCAGGTTTTCACAAGGATTCATTTCCCCTGCTTTTCCTCCATCAGGCTCGTATCTTTCCTGTCTGTGTCTCACTCTCTCTCTTCCCCTCCAATCATTCTTTTCCTCCGTCTCAGTTAGTTCCTGACTTTTAGAGCTGAGCGTTGATGGATGGGGCTTCCCGTGGCCTCGTTCAGCGGCTGCCATCGGCAATGAAATGCTCATCTTTGATGACGCATTAAAATTCAGCTGGCTTCTCCAAGCGCCGTGTTTAATATTTCACAAACTTGTTGCATAAGATCCCTCTTGCTGATTTTGTTCACATACTCTGCAGGGAATTCCAGCAAGTCTTATCTTTACTTACCACACTGATTTTATATTAATAGCATCTTTTGTGTTTGATATTTTGTTGTTGTTGTTGTTTTGTAGGTACTCTGATTTTTTTTATATGTGCATTGTTATGAAAAGGATGAGTACACGTTAATCATATTAAGTGTATGTCTTTTAAGGAATAGTTCATTGTTGTATTTGAGTCCAGAATCACTTTCGTGCTCATGGAGACACGAAATTCTGCTACTTTTGTCTGTATCATAAATCATAATAGATCAGATAACAATATTCAGCTTTGAACTTCAGCCAAGGGCTTTGTCAAGATTAAAAGTAGCACACTGCGTTTCAGTGGTCAGCAGGCGGTAAACATTTGAACTTTGTTCCCTGTTCCCAGAGGGCATCATCATCCCTTTGGTACTGTTGTTTGAATTTGTCTGATGTCCATATAAAATGTCCTGATGTCCTTTTTTTAAAACCCTAGTGAGCTATAAGGCAGCATCCTAATTGTCACAGACAATTGTAAGGAGCCCTTTTGGGGCGGCATTCGACATGGGAAGTGTCTGCCACATAACAGACTTTGATGTTAAAGGGTTAGTTCATCCAAAAATTCTGTCATTAATTACTCAGCCTCATGTCATTCCACACCTGTAAGACCTTCGTTCATCTTCGGAACACAAATGAAGATATTTTTGAAGGTTTTTTAATTTTTTTAATTTTTTTGGCTCACAAAAAGTATTCTCGTCGCTCCATAACATTAAAGTTGAACCACTGTAGTCACATGAACTGTTTTAAATACGTCTTTAGTAGCTTTCTAGGCATCTGAAAGTGTTAATTATCTTGCTGGCAACGAAGGCCTCACTGAGCCATCGGATTTTATCAAAAATATCTACATTTGTGTCCCGAAGATGAACGAAGGTCTTACGGTCATTTTAATCTACTCATTTTAGGTAATGTATTCTGGCTACTTTTTGTTTACTTTTTAGATTACTTTTGATCAAACTCGTTTATCACATTGATTTAAACAGGATAAAAAAATACAAAGAGAAAGAAAATATACTGCATTCTTTATCAACAACATGAACTGCATTTTAATGTGTTTGAAAGACAAAAGTCTTCCAGAGACAGTAATGCATGGTTAAATGACTCACTAAGTGATAATTCAAGCAATAATTCTTGTGTTTGTCAGGAGCTGATCAGATATGCAATGTTGAGAAAACACTTCTTAAAAGTGAAATGATTCAGTTTTCAGGTCTCAGTTTTCAGTTATAGTCACATGACTAGTGGCTGGTCTGTGTGTGCAATTCCACAAACCTGGAAGAGCTTCTGAACGTATATAAGCAGTAGCATTGTGTTTTAAGGTTAAAGGAAACAAACAAAAACTTAATGGATAATGTTCTGGCAGAAAATGACTGTATCTTTTTAGTTTTTTTTTACTGTGTAATGAGGGATGACAGCGTTGTTTTTGTTTCTGAACCTGTTTTTTGGCACATAGAGATGTCTGTTCTTGTAAAACACAAAGAGTTCAGCACAGATTGTTGTTTCATTTTTTGAGAGCTGCTGTTTGACATGTTTCAAATAGGCGCTTGGCTGCCTCTGCTTGAGGCAAATAGCAGATCATTTCCCAGTGGCAGGTGCGGTGCGTGCTGAAGCTCCAAACTGTTGACACATAGGATTCCTCAAATGATTGAGGAAAAATGGCAGAAAAATGAGTTAGCACTATAAAGTGACAGGGTAAGTGTCAGCAGTCTGTCTCTCAGTGCCTATAAAGAAACTTAGTGAAATTGTCAAACCTTGCCTGTATTAGGCTTGAGTGTTAACTTACTCTACAAAATTTGAATACTTAATTAAATATTTGTCAAAAAAAATCTTAAACTGGTTTTGATGAATAAAGCTTCCTCCTCCTCTTTGTCACACTGGGTGCCTTAATGGGGTGGTAATTTTCATTTCTCTCCCTTTTTGAAGTCTTCTCTTGTTTTCACACAGGTTCTAATGTCCTAAAAAGCAAATCCATTAGCATTTAATTTGTTTTTAATAAAGGAGAAAGCTCTGAAATACTCAAGCTTCGAGCAACTAATTGCAGTGTGCTGTTGTGTCAGGTGAGTGGCTCTTTTACACACAAGCTACATGGTGTTTTTCACTGCAGTAGCTTTCATAATATATGGATTTTCAAAATCTTCCACCTATACTTTTTGTTTATTTTTGGTATCTGACATGAGAAATGGATTGTGTATAAGTGCATAATGCTGTCATTCCCAAGAATGAAACCATTTAAAGGACATACACATGTTTATTTCATGTGTAAAAGCCCATTGGGCCTATTAGCCTTTAAGAGGCAGTGGAAATATGACCTTGTTAGTGGTGTTTCTTAAGGCTAGCTTCACTGTTACTACAGGATTTGGACCATCCAGTTGATCGTTTTGATTTCTTCTAGATTTGTGCTGCAGAGCACGTACATCCTCTCAGATAGACAAATAGGTCTTGCCACTCATAAAAAAAGACAGTAAAACTAGACATGAAATGTGGAAGTGCCATCTGACATTCCTCTGGAGTTTATGGAGGAGGCCGTTAAACAGCAGGGAAAAGTTGTCTGTGTTAAAATGTTGATGCTGAGCTGAAGAGATGACACAGGAAGTTACCATTCTTTTTTTCTCAGCCCACACTGTTGATGCGCATTTGCGTGGTGACACCTGCCGTTTTTGACTCTGACTTCACAAATTCCATTTAAAGACTGAAAAATGCAGCTATAATTGGGATGTTTCTGAAGCTTCATTCATTAGGTACGGGTCAGGCACGCGCACATCCTGACCCAGAGTGCTTCAGCCATGCACTTAGATCTAGCATGCAGCATTTTTCATATCTCCTCATGAATATTTTATTAGAAAACTCACAGAGAGTGGTCTAAATATTCTGTGTCATGCCACCTCAGAACCGCTGGTGCTGGAATTAAAGGGATAGAGACCAGGATCTGTCAAGGACAAAAAAGGGACAAATAAAAGTAGTCCATTTAACTGGAAATTTAACTCTCAAATCTCATTCTTGAGTTTGTTTGTTTGTTTTGTTTTTTTGGTTATAATTTATAACTTGATTTAAACGTAAAGCATGCGTTCATTCATTTATATTTGTTTTTATTTGTAGAATTACTGTGAATTATAATTAATACAATAAATGTTTTGTCATATAATAATTCATTTACAAAAGATAATTGATTATCAGAATAATTGTTAGTTTCAGCCCTACTTTTATGATGCTTTTGTCCTTTTTGGTAGTGATAGGAGAAGCTTTTCGAACTTTTAATCAATTGAACCAATTGCATCGTAAATGATTAGCTGTTTCGAAGCGTTGGAAACGCCACACGCTAGTAAAAACCATGATATTTTAAAACATTTTGAAGCATATAGAAGCCTTGTTTACCGAAATCATTTGACTTTGGCAGTTTCATTTGAGCTCCAAATCACTGGTTCAAAACAAATAATGCAAAAATGGTTTTAAAGCTTCACAAAGTTTCGAAATCGCCCTCACTACTTTTTGGAGATTTTGGATTTTACAAAATATCGTATTTAACACAAGAAAGTAAGTCATACAGATTTGGAACAATGTGAGGGTAAGTAAATGATGACCAAATTTTCATTTGTTGGGTAAATTCTTTTGCTTAAAATCATACTGTGTATCTTTACAAACAAAATCTTTCGAACATGCACATTTATGTTGGCTGCATTTTAAAAATAAAACATGCAGGCCTTTAAACAAAGAATTAACTTTATACCTGAACTTTATATTAAGACTTGTTAGAGGAACAGGATTCTCACAGAACTCTTTCAGCAAAGCTTCAAAGCTTCGGAGGGCCCCTGAGTTAGTGTTGTCATGTTCTTGTTTACCTGTGCTCCTGTTGACTAGCAAGCGTTTTCTACGAAATGCTCCCCTGGATTGGACTTCCACGAAATTGGAGTCTCTGGGAGAAAGATAAAAGCTTTAAGTTTTGTGTCATCCCGTCTGGTTCTGTTCTCCTGCTGTCAAATGAGCGGTCCAGGAGCAGCAACTTAATAAATCTCTTTGTTGTTTCCTACACAGCTTGGGCTTTTTAAAAGCAAGAGAGCGTCTATGAACTTCAGGAGAACCTCTGAGGAATTCCCTGCAGGGGGCATTGACTTGATGGATCAAAGCTACTTTGAATAAGCATAGATTTAGCACTCCACAGTCTTCGTTATGAGCAGTGCGTGGTCTTGGACTTTCACCAGCCCGCATGCTACATTATTTCACATGCCACAGCCCATGAGTTGAGTTTGCCTCAATCTTATAGCCTTGGGTCAATCTCACGTCAAAGTCTCTTTTTTTGCTTTCCAACTTCATACTTCAAAGTTATTTTGATTTAGCCATTCTATGTAACTACTTTAGCATTGTTCAGGCAGGACTGAGGGTTCTGGTTCTCTGTTGTAGAACAGCTCTCTGTTCTTTTTAGACCTTACTGTACTTATCTGTGATTTATGCATCCTTCACCTGAAATATTGTTCTTCTGCTATTTTATGCGTACCTTTTTTTTTTTTTTTTTAAGCTTCACTATTCTTCAGTAAAGTCTCTACTCCCTGAAACAGCATTACTTTCACCTCAGTTCTTGAGCTAAAAACAGCTTTATTTGCAAAAATTTATTTGCTTTGAGTTGAGAACAAAAACCTGGGCGGAGTCAAATTTCTTTTTTCCCTTTTTTTTTATTTATTTTTTATTTTTTTATAAAGTTGAAGGGTTATCTGTATCTGTAAACCTAGGTATGATACTAAAGCTATAATTATTTGCCTAAATCTTCTCTCCAATATCTTCTCTGTGTGTTTTAGGCACACTTTCTGGCAGTACCGCAAAGAGAATCCCAAATCCCGTGTAGGCGACCCTCCACCAGATGGTCTGCCTGGCTTCAACAGTGGCGTGATGCTTCTGAACCTCGACGCCATGCGTCGCTCTACCTTATACAACCAGCTTCTGGAGCCCGAGCGGGTGGCCCAGCTCGCAGAGAAATACCACTTCCGGGGGCATTTGGGCGATCAGGATTTCTTCACCATGATTGGGATGGAGCACAGGGAACTGTTTTACCCACTTTCCTGTGGCTGGAACCGACAGCTATGCACTTGGTGGAGGGAACATGGGTATGGCGACGTCTTCCAGCTGTACTATCACTGCGATGGCCCGGTGCACATCTACCATGGCAATTGCAACACTCCTATACCTGAAGATTGAGGGTCAAAGTGCGTCTTTGAATGCTACATTTTTTATTAAACTTGAGTTTTATTTGCACATATGGAACAAACTTTAAACCGAGGCAGAAGTGACTCATTGTTAGAGGTGTTAATAGTGTACCATGTCTATCACATCTACACTGTATACTCCAGCCATTACCACATTATTCAGTCATTTAACACCCTTGAGGCTGTTGTTGCCTTTCCAAAGTTGCTGAAAGAAATGGTTTAAATACTAGTTCATTTTCTCTCAATTCAGTATGGCTTTGACTCATGCAGGTGTCTCATCAAAATGCTCTTAGACAGCAGGTTGGGAAGGAGCCAATCATGGCGCTCTTTTTCCTTACCTTGATGCCACTGTTTGTATTGTTTACAGGTGCAGTTGCACTCTTGCAGTCACATTGAGGTACCACTTATCTCCGTAATGCACTTTTTACTGTTTTTAATCACTCTTAACTTTAATTCTGTGCAATGCATTCCCACTTTATGCCACATTCTCCACTCCATTTCTCTGTTTTTATGCAGAGATGATGGGGAAAAGGGTGTTGACCCACTTTCCTGAGTTTTTTGCATGTGTGAGTGCTGACGTTGGAAATCTGTTTTCTCTGTGATGTGCAACTGTATCGCCTTTAGAATAGCCAAGATAGCATCTAGAACATCAGATCGGTCTCATCAGGAAAACATTCTTGCCAAAGTGCTCTAATCCGCCTGAGAAATGTGGAAGTGGGATTTGCTGGAGTATTCCAAAGGGAACAGCCTCTGCCCTGAGGGAGACAGACTCTAGATTTCGAGGGCAGAGCACTAGCTGTTGTGGTTGGCTGGCATTTATTGAGCGATGTTGCCGTTGGCGAAACTCTGCACAGGACTGTGTGAAATGCGCGTCATAATATCTGCAAAGCCAAATCAACAGGCTGGAGAGAAAGAACTTGGTAATGAGTCCTCACATGTGTTGCCAGGCAGACATGAGATCCCACTTCAAGCTCGTCTGTGTTAATAGTTGAATTGTGAAGTTAAGGACTGCATGTTTTGGGATTTTCAATTCATTTGTTTTTTGTTTTGGTGGGAGTGTGGTCATGTTTTGTCTAGCTGTTTCTGTTATAGAAACCTACTTTTGACTGATTAAGTTAAAGGCAAAATGTTTAACTAATTAACCTTTAATCTGCTGGTCTTCGCAGAGTTTCCAATAACATGAAGTATTCACACTTTTTCCCCCTGTTTTCTTTCTTATGTGATCATTGGGTCTCATTCATGAAAGATAAGCAGAGCATATTTCTGTGTAAATCTTACTTTGTACATTTATCGTTCAAAACTTGGGGGTCGGAAAGGTTTTTAATGTTTTTTGAAAGAAGTCTCACCAAGACTGCATTTATTTGATCAAAAATACAGTAAAAACAGTAATATTATAAAATGTATTATTACAGTTTGAAACTGTTTTCTATTTGAATAGATTTAGTTTAAGATGTAATCTATTCCTCTGATGGCGAAGCTGAATTTTCAGCATCATTTCTTATTATCATCAATGTTGAAAACAGTTGCTTAACATCTTTTGTGGAACCCTTAATTTTTCATTCAGGATTCTTTGATATACAGAAAGTTCAAATGAACAGCATTTATTTGAAATAGAAATCTTAATGAAAGTCTTTACTGTCACTTTTGATCAATTTAATGCATCCTTGCTGGAAAAAGTATGAATTTCTTAAAAAAAAACAATCTTACTGACCCTAAACTTTTGAACGGTAGTGTAAATAGGCATCATCACAATTTGTTTTATGAACAATTTACAAAAAATTGGTTACATTTATCATATGCATATTTTGTTTTTTGTGTGTGTTTATCTTGTTTTTGTTGAACAAATCTTTTTCAAATGAACCACTCAGGGAATATTGATGGAGCAAAAATGAAAAAAGAAAAAAAGTTCTTAGAACTTTTAAATTAAAAGTTAATTAAAATTTTAAATTAAAATTTAATACAACTTCCACAAACTAGACTTATATAGAACAGGTTATTTTTCTCTATATAACCACCTGTTTGTCCTTCAATTTTGAGTATTGAATGTAAAACACTCACTTGTTGTGTAATGTATGTCATAGAAATTGAATGTAGCTAATGAACAAAATTCCAGAAGTGAAGGAGTAATATATCTAATATATCGTTCTCTCGATTCAAATGTGGTGTTGGTCAGAATAAAATTTCATGCTATTTCCTAAGTTTCTTTTACATTTCTTTTCCTTTATGCATTAAAAATGAGCAGGAGTCTACATGATTTTGCATGTTGTAGTGTGGCTATGTCAGTTTGACTTTGAAGTGGAGCTCTCACAATTGTTGGATCACTCTCCAGTTGAATTTCCAGGATGTGTTTTGGTTATTTGATCAAGCATCTTTATGTGTTGTGCAGAGGTGTGTGTCCTTTATCCCAGTTTCAACTTTTCAGTTTTCACAGCATTGTCTGAGCTGGCAGTGTTTTGCGGCATGGGTGTTGAGGAAATCAAAGCGGCGATGTGACCTAAATTCTGTCACCTCACAATCATCATGATTTTCATCCTTTTTGTCAGCTGCTTCAGAGAATCTTTTGTCCCCCTGCTCGAAGTGTTTCTTATGTCTCTTTTTGGAGACTTATATGTACATGTTTTATGTATAAATCATCTCAGAGTAGCAGTCTAGAATGATCTTTAACAGTTTATATCAACTTCAATAAGATTAACAGCAAAATTGAGTGCTAACCAAAAGATTTTCTAGGATTTCTTTTCCTGTCAGTAATGAGATGTTGTTTTGAACTCATTTGCAGTCTGAGGGGCCATTCACACGACACCGCTTTCAACTAAAAACTTGAAAAAATGTCTGCATCTTGCCTGTTCAGTTGCACAACAGTGTTTTGGGGGGCCTGAAAATGCAAACTTTTGAAAACGGGTTTCAAAGTGCAAACTACAAAAAATGCGAATTTGTGATAATTTTAACGTCATGCGCATGCATATTATGTGTTCATTTTGTAGACTTGTAGTATTTCTTTACAAAGTGACATCCCGATCTACTGGCCTGGCAGCATAATACAGCATTTTTAGTCGTTTTCACGGATCCGTGTGAAGGGGGATCGTTTTGACAACGTTGTCATCATCTGTGTGGAAAAACGCAAAAAAGGAAAAACTTCTGTTTTTAGTTCATCGTTTTTGTGTAAACGTACCCTCAATTCAAGTCCTCTTGAGCATTTTTGCAATTCTAGTAAGTATTTCTGGTTCATCCCTAATTTGGATTGAATCTTTTATTAATTATTAGGCACGCATCATGAAAAGGTTGCCTTATCCATAGTAGTGACAACTAGAGTTTTCTGAAGAGAATGTTGAGTTCTGCTTTTCTCTGAAAAACATGTCACCAACTTTGTTGAAATTGGCGCAACACCTTTCCTGGTTTTTGTTAATGTGTTTTGAATGGTTTCTAGATGGTTGCTTGAGTCTTAGTAGTTTGTAGTCTGTAGTTCTGTCAAAAGTACCAACTTCGTAACCAAGTCGAAGAGTGTCGCAGATGTCTATGTATTTAGATCAGGTTCTTGAAGCGTTGATCATTGTAGCCAATCACAGACTTATCTGTTGAGCGCGTGAACACAATGGCCAATCAGAGGCGTTTAAGAATCCACTCAACAGCACTCAAAATGATAGGGGAAATGCTGGTATCGTCACATTTTTAAAATTTCAGTATTGACTTGGTACCGTAGTCTGTACTTTTGACAACACTAATTGCCAAATGAAAATGTTGTCTAAATCCCTGTTCATATTGACAGTAACGTATTGTAATCAGCCGTTATTACAATTTTCAGCAAATCAGCATATTAGAATGACAATAAAGACTGAAAATTCAATTATCATCCCTCATTTAGCTTTTATTAAAATGTAATAACATTCATTCACTTTGACGCTACAAATCATTGTCAGTGTGAATGCCCAATTAGGGGTTTGTACAAATCCTTAACCATATATAGTCACAGTGATTCTTGCTCTAGTTCACACATGCACATATTGCTGGTTGTTAGTTGCCATAGAGAGTCTGTTTTTTAAAAATTATTATTCCTCATGTATGCATCTAATTGATCAACACAGATGCAATCTTTGTCATTGAACTAAGCACTTTTGTCAAATGATGCGTTTGCAGTGTAAACACTTATCTTGATGGATTAGAGTGTTTTTGGTCAATGTATTTGCAGCAAGGACTCTAAATGTGGGTCAGACTCGTGCAGTATCTTAACTGCAGTCATCCCATTCAATATGTCATGAATTTATCCTAATTTCAAGTTCATATATTGGCAGGGGCGCATAACCGAACCGGGTATCCACTCATCCGCTGCTCTGTGTAACTCAATCAGCTGAATCACGTCACACATGACATTTGTAAAGCCTGTTAGGGGGATAATGTGACCCTAGTCCTCCTCTTCAGTCGGATTAAATTGTTTTTTGTCCACCGTCTCCTCAGGCCCTCTGTTGTCAGTATAAGATGAAGGTTTTTTTGGGCTTTGCTCATACTCAGAAAACTGCAGGTGAGGGGCAGCACTGACCTACATTACTGTAACACACTGACCTATTTTTCCACTCCTAAAATTATATCCTGATATTTTTATTTATATACTAGGTTTATTGTCATGAAAGCACCAGGTGCATCCGTTGTTTGTCCTATAAATCAGAAAATAAGTTATATAAAATGTGGTGCAGATGCATTTTTTATAAAACAAATAATTCAGAAAGAGTCAGGACATTTAGTTATGGACATTTAGTTCCAAAGACAATACATTCATTTCCATTTATTTTTTGACAATTACTTATCCAACTTAATGCCCATTGCGTGCATAAGAAAGAGAGAGAAAGAAAGAAAGATTTGGAATGACATGAGGGTAAGTAAATGATGACAGAATGTTCATTTTTGGGTGAAATATCCCTTTAAATGATCATAATGTAATTGTCCTACAGATACATTGGCAGAACATATGATATTCAATTAACTTTTGTTCTTTTAGTTGATAGGGACATATTCAGACTGGAGTTGTGACTCGCTGTGCTGAATGTTGGGACCTTTTTAAAATTGAAATATACCCAAATGAACATCATTTCACATCTTTTTTCTTCCTCCTCAGAGCTCTGTGTGTTGTCAGAAGTGCTGTGGTGTAATAAGGTTTCCTCAGAACTGTTCTCTTTGAATTGCAGTGCAACCTAACATCAAGGGAACATAAGAAAAGACAGGATGCATCCCATTGAGAATTAGTTGACAAGTTTTTGAACTGAAAAGTGAGAGCAAATGAATATACAGTAGGCCAAAATGTAAGGCAAGCATCACAGAGATTTTTCTAGTATTCATTTCTGTGCATAACTCTTTGTGCTGTGGACTATATTAAATCATATGATATTGTTCTTCTCTTTTTTACTTTAGAAAATTTCACTTGCTAGACTATAAAATGGGCAAAAAAATCTAGATTTACAATGATTGAATGTTCAGACTTTGCACCAGAACATGATCTAGTTTATAATGGAGTGATGCTTGTATCTCATGTATGTTTTAGCTGTTTCAATTCAAGTAACACAATTCCTAGAAGTTTTGCCTTTCAGATGTATCGTATGTTTTCTGTAGACATCGGGCGAACATTTTTCCTTTTTTTGGAAAGTCAGTTAGCCATGTGAAATGTAAGTGATGAGCATCATTGGATTTCTGCCAGATGACATGAAAGCCGTGCATTGTGCCTAAAATTGAGTTTCAGAAATTTTGGTCCAGGATAATGAGGTTAAATTACCCAGGTGCGATATGCTTCCATGAACTTTATGCCCAGCCAATGATGGAAGTCGTGTTCTGTGCCATCTTTAGACAAAGCCACGGATTTGTCTCACTGCTGAAACTCATTTAAATATAATAGATATAATAGATACTGTTAAAGTTGACATGGAATGATGTCTGCAAACTATTTTAATAACATCATGTGATATAAAAATCATGTGATATGGATTTTATCCATCTGAAATTGATTTGGTTGTGAAAAGGGGGCATTAGATAGCCTACCAGAATGGATCCTGATGTTTTAAGATTAGATTTTTAAAAATAGGTAGGATTTTTTTTTTTTCTCCAAAAGAGAAAAGTTCTTTTGGACACCAAGCTGGATACATTTTTGTTAAAGGGTATGTAGACAATTTTTTTCAGGAGTAATGTACACCGATGAATCATACACTATAAGTCCAGCAACGTACTGGGAAAGTATCATTCAAAAACTTGGGGTATATATGGAATAATTGATGACGGGCCATTGAATTCTTAGAAAATAATGCACACCCAAGGTGGTAATGCGGCTATGACACGAAGCACATCGGATGTGCATTATTTTCTAAGAATTCAATGGCCCGGAGTCAATTTTTCCGCTTATACTACGGTTACCACACCTCAAGACACTGTTCCGATGTTGTATTTCAAGACATTTGTCAGGTTTTTGTCCTTAAAACCCTCTTGTGTGTGGGACTAATTTCTTACACATCTCATCCCAAGCCTCCGTTGCTAATTCCAAAACATCATTTCAGAACTAGTAACGAAGGCTTGAACCTTGATAGCAGAATAATACCGTTGATGCAGTTATTAACGTAGTTGAGAGAGGGAGGGGGAGAGAGAGAGAATAAGCAGTATATGTGAATTGGCCTACCTGATCTGTGCCTCTCTTACAGCAGCAGTGTCTCTATTAATTGCAAAACTATAAGTTTATCTCAAGAACCGCTTATTACTTAGTTATTACTTCACTGGTGAGTCATGTATCTTAAGTTGCGAAACTATTTTACTCTAGAGTGTCTGTCTGTACGATACAGTACGTGTGTACCTTTGAAAGAGAAAGCGCGTGAGAGCTTTCAGGACACAATAAAACATATTTTGTGGCAAAAACCATGGCAATAATTCCATGACAATAATTTGGTTCTTTTGCGGTTGAGATAACTGAAATCATTTGGCAAAGTGATATGGAACTGTAATGCGGTCAAGACCTGCTAGAACTACTTTAGCCATGCATTTCCCTAAAATTATTGCACACCTTAGAACGTTGGACAACCAATCAGATTCAAGCATTCAACAGCCCCGTAGTGTGTGTGTGTATGTATGTATGTTATATATATATATATATATATATATATATATATACATATATGTTAAT